>CAUYRT010058137.1:0-12930 GCA_963574885.1 Lepilemur ruficaudatus | reverse complement strand
TGAAGAGTGAGCTGGGGCCAGGAAGAGCTTCTGGACCTCAGCCCACCTGCCAGTTACCAGACCTCCTTCCTACCCTGATGACATATGGGAAATCTGAATTAGGTCTGATTTTTGTTGTAAAAAAGCTCCTTTAAGAGTAGGTGTAATCCTAGCACTTTGGGAGGCTGAGGCAGGAAGATTGCTTGAGGTCAGAAATTTGAGACTAGCCTGAGCAAGAGCAAGACCCTGTCTCTACAAAAAATAGAAAAATTAACCAGGTGTGGTGGTGCATGCCTATAGTTCCAGCTACTTGGGAGGCCGAGGTGGGAGGATCGCTTAAGCCCAGGAGTTTGAGGTTGCAGTGAGCTATGATGATGCCGCTGTACTGTAGCCAAGGTGATAGAGCAAGACCCTGTCTAAAAAAAAAAAAAAAAAAAAAACCAGGGAGGTGGGCAAAAATGTAGATTATCTATGTCTATGAAACTAGTAAGGTTGAAACTGGTTGAAACTAATTTAAAAAAAGATTTTTTTTTTTTTTAGGAAGAACAACTAAATCTTGAACCTATTAGAATATTTATAGCTATTACAGAGGTGCTGTAAGCTCTATCATGATAGGTGTTTTTGTCTATTTTATTCACTGAATCCCCAGTGCCTACGACAGTGCGTGGAACATAGTTGGTATTCAGTAAGTATTTGTTGAATGAATATGTTAGGTTGTGCATATGAGTGATGTTATAGTCAGTTTTTTCTTTATAGGTACAGATGCTGATTTCAATGTCTGGATTAAAAGGTGTCAAGAAGCTCAGAATGGTATGTAGATTCCCATGTTCTTTAAAAAAGAAGTGAACGTTTGGAATTTTTTGGTTTAAACAAATTTGTTTTTAACTTTATAATTTATGATTTAGGCAATACATGTTTCCTTAGATATGGATTTCCAAAGATGTACTAATTTTTGCCTAGTTTCTTACATTGAAAGGGAGATTCGGATGGATTTGCTTACATATTACTAGCAAGAAATTACTAAGGAGCCTAAAATTCCAGGATGCAAAATTCAACCACTTTAGTTGAAAGTTAGGAAAATTGGCTAGCTTAATCAGTATGTTTGAGCCATAGAAATCATGTATGTTACTTTGTCTATAAATGTACTGTTATCTGAAAATGCTTCCTTTTTGTTTTAATAGGATCAGAATCTGAGGTGGTAAGTCCAAAGTTTTCATACTTTATGTTTTTACTTAATTTTATTAGATTTCAAGTACCAAATATATTTGAGATAGGACTTGGGATGAGCTATCTCTCAGTTAAATATTATGCAATTCCATTTAAATACTAGTTCTTTTAGTAACTGAAATAAAATATTTTTTGTAAAATAAATATAGAAGTTTATAGTTGTGAAATTATTAGGTGATTTTAATGAATTTATTGCGTGTTTCAAGTTGATTTGTTACGTTTTAGTATAGTCAGGATGATTATTTCTTTTTCTTACTAAAAAGTCATCGCATTTATTTAGGTTTAACAGTTGGAATCCCTTGTAGAACTTTTCTGGCAGGGTAAGATACAATGATTAAGTAAAATTGGAACTACTTTTCTCCAATTCAGTGGTTATGTTTGTTGTTTTGGGCATGAAAATCTTCAGGTCTTTTTAGTTACTAAAAATTATGGTGGAGTTATAAAAGTGGTTTTTGTTTTTTAATCAACTTAGGTTTCTGTAATAGCACAGTTAAAATATGGCTAATGCTTTTTTAGCAGCAGTTGTCTTTTTTTTAGATTAAACAGATATAAAAGGTTACTTTTTTGTTTTTAATTGTTATGGGTACATAATAGTTGTATATCTTTATAGGGTACGTGGTGATGTTTTGATACAGGCATACAATGTGAATTAATCAAATCAGGGTAATTGAGGTATCCATCACCTCAGGCATTTATCATTTCTTTGTGTTATGAACATTCCAATTCCACTCTTAGTTATTTTAAAGTATACCCTAACTTATTGTTGACTATAGTCACTTTGTTGTGCTATCAAATTTGTTCATTCTATGTAACTATCTTGTTGTACCTATTAACCATCCTCACTTTATCCCCTGCTTCCTGTTACTCTTCCCAAACTCTGATAACTATTATTCTATTCTCTCTCCCCATGAGATCAATTGTTCTTAATATTTAACTCCCACATATGAATGAGAACATGTGAGATTTGTCTTTCTGTGCTTGGCTTATTTTACTTAACATGATGTTCTCCAGTCTCTGTGTATTAACCAAGAAATAAAATAACAAGGAATTAGGAGATACATGTATAGTCCTGACTTTTTATGGGCAATTACTTAACCTTTTTGAGTCCCCTTCATTTCCCAAGGAAGATTTATATTTGTCTTCCAAAATTCCCATTGTAATGCTGAGATTATTCCCTGAGGTTTCTTCATGTGTAAACTGGAGCTAATAAAGCTGATCTACTTCAGGCAGGTTGTTGTGAACTTCAGGCAACATGTGCTTATGTAGTAACTGGGATTTTGAACATCTCCGTTAGTGAGCCCTGTCCAGCTGTCTCTATGCCTCCATGCTTGCCCATATTCCTAGGGGTGGTAAGTGGGGAATGGATTGAGGAGGAGTTTGAAAGTTGGCTTCCTTCTTCACCTGACAGTAGTTTTGTTCAAGTCTTATATTATTTGAGATTGGGAGTAGGCCTGAAGACAATAGAATGGCATTAGGATAACAATGAAAGGACTTTGTTTAGTAATACAAACAAGTTGTGTGGCCTTTGTGCATTTTGTCACCTCTTTGGATCAATCTAGTTTTATGCCAGTACCAGGATGAACTAGAATAATCTGTTCTATTTAGTGTCTCTATTTGATATGGTCTAGATTCAGGTATTTCTCAATCCTCAATACTGGAGGGTAATTCTAAGTTAGACTCAGATCTCTAGAGTGGTTTACTTATTTCCTTGCTCCAAAACCCATTTCTTTTCTTTTTCAGCTCTCATATGTTGCCCAGGCTGTTCTAGAACTCCTGGGCTCAAGTGATCGTCCTGCCTCAGGCTCTTGAGTAGCTGGGACTTCAGGCACAAGCCACTGTGTGACTCCAAACCCCCATTCTTCCCTTCACCTTTAGGGACAGCTTATAGACTGCATGTGACCCAGGATAAGTTCTTTAGATTTTTGGTCTTAACCAGTGCATATGTAGTTTAGGAAAGTATAGATTGATCAGGAGTCACTTTTTTTCTTGATGGATGATGATGTATGTGTGTTGCAGAGAGGCTATAAATGAACTAAGACATTATTAGGAAGCCACCATAGAAATGTTCCTTTACGGGTGTCCGGAGCGGTGTCTGACATGATTGATAAGCCTGAAGGTTATGCTTTATTTCTTAAAAACGGGTTTTTTTTCTTTTTATTTAGGCTGGTCAAGTGAAATTAAAAATGGCTTTTAAAATATTCACGCTGCCAGGCACACTGGCTCACGCTTATAATCCCAGCTGCTCAGGAGGCTGACTCTGCTACAGATAATAGAAAAATTAACTGGCATGGTTATAAATGCCATAATCCCAGCTACTCGGGAGGCTGAGGCAGGAGGATTGCTTGAGCACTGGCGTTTGATGTTGTAGTGAGCTATGACAGTGCCACTGCTGTCTAGCCTGGGCCAAAGAGCAAGACTCTGTCTCAAAAAAATGATAATAAAAAACCAAAACAAAACAGAAGGTTAATGTTAATGTTTTAAAATGTTAATGTTATTTTTAGTGTAGGGATTTAATGAATCTTAGAACTGGACATTTATATAAGTAACCTTTTCCAACCATACCTTTAGAAAGTTTTCTGTTAAACTTTTATTTTAGAAAAATTTTTTTTGAAATTGAAATTAATAAAATTGTTAAAATGCTGAATATTCTGATTTTTTTGGTGAAGATATATTATTTTACAATTACATTTACTGTGTTTTATTTTTGAAGAAAACTTTCATGTAATTATTTCATATCAAAATAACTTTATTGCTGGGTAAATTAATAATACATGCATTTTAATATACCAGTTGCTAAACTAACTTGTGAAAATCTTTCTCTCTCAATTTGCCAAAATCAGTCTACATCCCAGCGGACTCATCAGTCAAAAATCAAGTAAGAGTTTCTTTCTCATAGAACAGTACATGATAAATAAGCCTAAAGGGGAGAAAGTCTTGTAGTTTAATAGTAACCAAGTCCATACCATATGATTTCAAGTGTTTCTTGTTTTGTTTTCTAACATTGTTATAGACTATGTAAAACTAATTTTAAGACTATTTTAAGGATCAGTATTAGTGTTTTTACTTATGTTAAATTCATATCATTTCTCATCATTAAAGTTACTTCACTTGGTTCCATATTATGTCACTTTTTCGTATATTAAGGAGAGTTTCTTCCAGTTAAATTGATGTTATTGCACAGGTGAATACGTTAGTAGTAGGCTTCACAGAATTGTAACTTGCCCTGCCTTTTATATTTGGAGTAAAGTTTTCATAGGAACATTGTGTGTGAGTTAAAAGTTAATATTGCTGAGGGCAGCACTTGCAATGATGAATAAGCAATTAGCAAATCTTTGATTTTATTTTTAATTATTCATTAGCCATGTGTACAACTTGTATTCTTAGGACTGTAACAGAAAGAAACACAAGCCATTGATTTGGAGCTTTGCATCCTCACTGATTTTCAAAGGAAAACTGAGACTCCTGAGGTTCATTTCTTTAATCAAGGTTGCTATTTGTTATAATTACCTAAAATGGTTTGGAAACGTTAAAACAATTTGTTCACGTTACAGGATACATAATACAGGATGAAACTCCAGGTATCTAGTAGATGAGGAACTTTGACTTTCCCTGGTGGCAGCAGCAGCAGGGGTAGGGCACTTGGCTATTAAATAATAGTTAAGGCATTTGGAGCATAAAGAATCCAACACTTAATAAATGTACTGTGTAGCAGGCACTGTGCTTGGCCTGAGAATCTAGTAGTGGCAGGATAGATAAATAGCTCTGCTCTCAGGGACTAGACTTCTAGTCTAGTCTAATTTGAAAGTGAGGATTCCTACATTGTTAGAGCTTTCAGTTCAAAAGGTACACGTAATTAGAATCTCTAGACACATTAGTCTTCCCATATACCTTCAGATTGAAGGAAGGTATTGTATACAATGTTGTGCCTGACACGATGAGTTAAACTATTATTTTACTTCTGGCTCATTTGCTTTGGTTCCCTCTGCTCAAGTCTGCTTCCAGCTTCAGTTAAACGAGCTTGACTTAGGTTGAGTGTTGACTCAGGTTGACTTAGGTCCAGTGTACCATTGCCGCTGCCTTGATTGCTTCTCCTTTCTGAGCTTAAGCTTTCTCTTCCATAAAATAGGGATAGAAATGTTTGCTTCATCTTCAATATTTGTTTGAAATGAGAGTGTAAAGCTCTATTGATGGCATATAACTGTTAGCAGCTTAGAACAAATTTCATCTTAGTATTACCTTCAGCACAGCAATATTAGAGATGTAAGTGAGAACCCAGAAAATCATGTAAGTATTTAGGTCAACTGTGAAAGTTTGGACATCATCCACCTTACTGGGTTTTTTCCCTTAGTACAGACCAAGAAAAATTAGTTATAGAAAATTGTTTCTGTGAGTCAACAGCTGCTTTGCTGTTTTGTTGCTCGAGATGGAGCTCTTGTTATTAGACTAGTTTTTATTTTGATGAACAACTTTAAGAAAATTAAAAGTACCGTTTTAAGTTTTTCTTTTTTTTTCTTAAATAGGTATGACTGGTATCAAACAGAATCTCAAGTAATTGTTACACTTATGATCAAGAATGTTCAGAAGAATGATGTAAATGTGGAATTTTCAACAAAAGAGGTCTTGGAACCACTTTTTATATTGAGATTAAATTCTGTTTATAAATTTAGCATATTGCAGAATAATCTAAAGCATTATCAGATATATGCCATTTCTTCCTGAGATAATATGGACAATGCTGAATAAAATCTGAAGATTGAGTCATTTTAAGTTTTGAGATAAGAATGTTTATGCTGTAGGGTATAGCTAGGTATGAATTTTTTTTTTCCCTTAAATTTGGAATTCAAAACAGAACTTGGGGCCAGGTGAGGTGGCTCACGCCTGTAATCCTAGCACTCTGGGAGGCCGAGGCGGGAGGATCGCTCAAGGTCAGGAGTTCGAAACCAGCCTGAGCAAGAGCAAGATCCCATCTCTACTAAAAATAGAAAGAAATTAATTGGCCAACTAAAAATATATAGAAAAAATTAGCCGGGCATGGTGGCACATGCCTGTAGTCCCAACTACTCGGGAGGCTGAGGCAGGAGGATTGCTTGAGCCCAGGAGTTTGAGGTTGCTGTGAGCTAGGCTGACGCCATGGCACTCTAGCCCAGGCAACGGAGTGAGACTTTGTCTCCAAAAAAAAAAAAAAAAAACAGCATTTGGTTGACATTAGTAAGATAATGGGATTTGGTAATACTTTTGTGGTATACTTCATGAAAAAGGTCTAGTTCTTTGATTTATGTGTGTCTTAGAATTTACTGACCATGTTAAATGAATATGACTTTTAATAACTTGGTTTCTAATTATTTAGTAGAGAACCTTATGGTAGATAATTTGAGTGGTAGTGGTAGAATTACGTTTTGTGCATGAATAGTTTCTTTTTGTTATATACTCTGTGATTTTACTCTTGTGCGTTTTGTTTTCTTGAGATTTAAATGTTAAATATGTGATAAATATTATGAAACATATTCTTTTCTGCTATTTAATTATGTATATGAGAAATCCCCGAAAGATACCAGTTTGGGAAAAAAAGATTATTTTGACATTTTATATAAAGTGTTTAAAATAATTTGCAACATTATCAAAGTTCTATATTAGTCACATTGTTTTACCCATCATATATAAATTTACAAAATGTGATTATTTTGTGTTCATTAGTTGTCTGCTTTGGTAAAACTTCCATCTGGAGAGGATTACAATTTGAAACTCAGACTTCTTTATCCTATAATACCAGAACAGAGCACATTTAAAGTACTTTCAACAAAGGTAAGACAATTGAAAAGGGTTGTCACAAGTAATATTTTCAGAATATAGAAATACTAGTGAACTAATTACCCATGTGATAATAAACTTGTAAGATGAATCTGCTTTTTTGTTTTGTTTTTTAATTAAGCTGAATTTTAGGTTACTTTACTATGAGGGAATAATAATTTATAGTTTCAGTAACTGTAATTTTTAGATTCTTTTATATTTTCAAAAAGAAGTAAAAATACACAATGGAATTAATATTCACCAAATATTTAACTCTCTCTCAAAAGATGTAGGTAGTGGTACAACTTAGTGGGAAAAGTACTGAACTGAAAATCAAATCTGACTCTGACTTTTTGCTTGCCCTATGAATTTAGTCTCATCACAAAATGATTATAGGACTAAATTTTCACCATCTGTGAAATGAAGGATATGGGCCAAATGAGCTCTGAAAGCCTTTTAGCTGTAAAACTGTGTGTAGGTATTTGATAAATGAGTTAATGGGAATGAATGCTGTAGGTAGGCTTTTTCCATTATTATACCTTTTTTATACACAGATCCTACAACATATTATGGTATTAACTTTATTAAGTTCTAAGAACACATGAAGTTTCCTATCATGGTACAGGATCAGGGTCAGCCTGTGTCATGAAGAGTGGTGACTGGGCCTGCAGAAAGGAAGAGGACAGCTGCACAGGATTGGAGCAGGAAGTGCAAAGTGTAGAAGTGCTTTTTTGCATCTAATTATAAAAGATCTGCCTATTTATTTGCCAAGAACAAAGCTGGTAGTTAATGAGGCAGATTTATGAAAAAGCTGCTTGGGACAATACAAAGTGAGAAAAGGGATGAAATTTTATCAGGATTTTAGTCTGTCACCGGCCCTATCCACATAAGTGAGGAATTTGCTTAATAGAATTTAATCAAGCACAAAACTCTAGGAAGATTTAAGAATGAGACAGGTCAGAAAATTATGAGTTTCATTTTTTTGTATATTTCTATCGAGGTTGTTAATCCATGTCCATTTGGAGTAAATGTAAATTGATTTGTATGAATAGATGATAAATGATTTAAGAACTTGTATTACTAGCCACCTTATGTACTTGTGGAAAAACAGTATGTGTGGTAAATACACAAATCTGTATGGCTAGAGTTGAAGATGTAATGAAGTAGTGTAATCTCTTGCTTTTATTCTCCTTCTAGTGTTCGTTTTTAACCATTCCTCAACTCCACCTTACTGTGTTCCCAATTTACTTTTTTTGTCCTTCTTCCTTTAAATGCTACGTAACCACTTTGCTTCCTTGTATAGTTCCTTGCGTATATATACATTGTGTATTCCTTGTACCTATGTAAATCTTTTGAGGATAAGAAACATGTCTTATATCTTTGTGTGTGCCCCAGTTAGGGTTGCCAAAAAAAGTACAGGATGCCCAGTTAGGTTTATATTTCAGAAAAACAATGCATAATTTTTTTAGTGTTAATATTTTCTGTGCTGTATTATTTGCTAAATTTGGCAGCTCTTTCCCTGTGCATTGTACATAGGGGGTGCTCAATAATATTTGTTCAATTAATGAATCTTGGTTGGATTCTATGTTAGACCCATGGCATTGGTGGAGTAAATATTTTTATTAGCTTTACAGGTAGGGAAAAAAACTGAGGTTCATGGACTTTAAATGCTTTCCCCAAGTACTCAATTGTTCAGCCTGGCCCAGGAGACATACTTTTACCTCTGACTGCCAACCAAAGCTAGTGCTTCTTTGCTTAGGTTTTTCTGAGTTCTGGTTTGAAGAACTTAGATTCTAAGGATGTATTCTAAAGGATGATTATTTTTCTTGTCTTGACCCTGGAAGATCCACATTTTTATACATATGTATATATAACTTGTAACTTTTAAGCTGTATTTTATAGGAAACATTGAAAGAATTTTTCTCAATTGTATCTTAAGAGAAATAAATGATGAAATCTTTGAATTCTTTTTTCATACAGCAGAGGGAGACAATGTTAAAATACTGAAAATAAAAGCTCTAGGTTACTGAAGCTTATTTAGTGATGACAGTAACAGGGAAAAGTACTGAAATAATTTGCTTTTCATGTATTTAAATGTTTTGCATGTATTTCTATTGAGATGTCTTGAGTCTGTGTGTGAATTGAAAAAAGGGTATATTTTGCTTAGAATCTGCTTAAAATTAGAGATTCTGTAAAATCTGCAGCTTAAGAGGGCTGTTTGCTTTTGAGAATCCTATTTTCTTTTTCACCTTCAAGGCTGAATTAATACTGCATACACCTATAGCCATTGGTTAACTGTTACTAATTTGAGTGAAATATAATTTGTGATGAAAATAAAAAGAGGTAAGGCCCTTACATTAATGAAATGTCTAAACTGCAAGGGATTTTCAGTCTAGGTCCTGTTGCTCCTTGCACTAAGAGCCAATTATTGAGACAAGGAGAATTGCCAAGGAAGAAAGGAATTTTTAAGATACCCAGTGAGAACAAGAAAAGCTGCCTCAAATCCCCCTCTCTAAGGGAGATACTGGGCTTTTAAGGGAAGGCCACCTGCCTTGGGGTGTAACTCTACCTGCTAGGGGGACAGGTTGTGCGGTATGGTGAATCTTGGCTTCAGGAAGTCTGCCCTGGGGCCATCAGAATCTCAGATCCTTTGTCTTGGAGAAAATCCACCATTTCTAGGAAGCTATTCAGAAGGCCCAGTAGTTAGTTGAGGGCATTAAAATTTGTACATGGGACCAGTTACAGGAATTTTTTTTTTTTTTTTTAAGAAACAATGTCTTGCTCTGTTGCTCAGGCAGGAGTGAATTAACATGAACACTGTAACCTCCAGCTCTTGGGCTCAAGCAATCTTCCTACCTCAGCCTCCCAAGTAGCTGGGACTGCAGGTGCATGACATCATGCCTGGGTAATTTTTGTATTGTTTTTGTAGAGATGAGGTCTTGCTGTGTTCCTCAGGCTGGTCTCAAACCCCGAGCCTCAAGCAAATCCTCCTGCCTCAGCCTCCCAAAGTACTAGGATTACAGGTGTGAGCCACACTGAGCCCAGCCAAAATAGCATTACTTAACTAAATATTTCACAATTTAATATCTAATGTTTTTGAGCAGAATTCATATTTTTTCAGTATCTGATAGTTATTTTTACATTTTGTTAAATACAAGCTTTCATGTCCCGCCTGTTAACCCATTTTTTAAAAAATTAAACTGTAGTGTTTCTTTTGTTCCATCTTGATAATTTTATGACAGTTTTCTCTTGGCACAATTGTGAATAGTAGCTATATTATGACTGTTCATTTTAAAAATTCATATTCATTTCCTTTAAGAATATGAATTCTCAGTCCTTTGGGGTAAATTTGCCCTTGCAAAATGTTCTTATATTCCTATTTTTAGTCAAAGTAATTTTTCTGTTATACAATATAAAATATGAAGGCCTGGAATCATGGAAAATAAAAGTATTTTTAAAAGAAAGATTTTACTGTACATACTATCTGGTTTTTTGTTTTTATTTTGAGATAAAAAAATAACTCTGTTGCCCAGGCTGGTCTCTAACTCCTAGGCTCAAGCAATTCTCCCACGTCAGCCTCTGGAGCAGTTATGATTAGAGGCATGTGCTCCTAAACTTAATCATGCATTATGAATATTTTTATCATCCTCTTAAATGTTCTATAGCAAAGTATTTTATTGTATGCATGTACAGTAGCTTATTTAGCCAGTCCCGTATTGTTTGACCTGTGGAGAGTTACAAAAGTTGTTTTGACTGTTTTATCATATGCCAGATGCCGTATTGTGTATTATCTCATGTAATTCTCAAAATTACTTCATGGTATAGGTATTTTTATTTCTAGTTTATAAGGAGAGAAACTGAACTCTGAGATTTGAAAAACCCAGGTTTTCTAGCTGACTGTAATGATGATGAAGATACTGATAATAGCAATCATTTGTTAGTTATTTGCCAGACACAGTGCTATATTCTTTTCATACATAGACTAATTTAATTCTCTTAGGAACCCTGTACAGCAGGTAGGCCCTGTTACTCTCACTGAGATTCGGTTACTTGCTTATGCTCATACATCAAACAAATGGCACTTGTTTGTGACTCTTCTCTGATTCCACAACTGATTTTTTTGGTCTTGTTCTCAACCTCTGCTTATTTCTGAGGAAATAAGTAAAAATTCTAGCTGAAAAAGGCATTCCCTGCAAGTTATTTCATCCCTTGACTCTCTTATCTCTAAAATGTGGATAAGTAATCTCCTTTTATGTAGTGGTTCTGTTAAGTGAGATGATGTATGTGAAGCACTTAGCACATAGGGCATGTAATAAGTGCTCAATAAGTGTTACTACTGTTATCCTTATTGTTTTATCCTGATTAGTGTTTTATTCAGGTTATAAAAGCAATAAGTGTATATCATAGCATATCATCAGAAATTCATAAAAGATAAAGGAGAATCAGACTCACCATGATGACATTTTAGCAACTTCCTTCTGGATAACTTGATACTTCCCAGTATGTAGTCTGTCACTACACATAACACATACTAGAATTGTTTTGCTTATGAGAATGTCTCTTGATTAATTTAGGAAGAACAGAGGCTCTGTCCTTATATAACAGCACAATGCCTGGCTCAGAGTAGATACTCAGTAAATGTTTGAGATGAGATGATTCATTATCATCTTTTGCATTTTAAAAAATGATTATAAAATGATTTGAATATAAAAGAAGGTAGATATATTAGCCTGGCCTCAGGAAGACTGAGCTATTTATTGCCAGGGGGATGTGATACAGCAATTAAATATGCAGAAACATGGAAGCATTACACTGCAATATAATCAATGTAGCAAAATTGCACTTGTACTGCATGAATATATACAAATACAAAATAAACGAAAAAATAAATGTGCAAAGAGCTGAGTAAGAGAACATTGGGAAGACTGCATGCTGAAGATCAGGGAGACAATAACTTAATGACTACAGGCCTCGAAGCATATAATTCTCAGAAGTTTGCCAATAAATTGCCACAGCTATTTAGTCTCAGGGAAAGATCCCTTCATGTCATTGTGTAGTGGTAAGTTGGATCTTACTTGATTGCTTAGAAATAATGACTTCTCTTTAAATCCAAAGTTCCTTCATTGAATAAAATTAATAAACTCTGCTGTGCAGAGGAGACTTTAACAGTGATGGTAGTCTATATAATGTTAAGAGCTAACGATCCAGCACAGTAGGGATTCTTATTAATAACCTGTAGATACTGCTTTGGGTTATTATAGCACCATGAAAGCCTTCCCCATGCATATGAGAACAAGATTCAAGCAAACTATCTGTTTTAAGTTAAATTTTAAGGTGTTTTTGACTTAAATGAACACAGAGTGGTTTATTAATGGCGGCAATAAAAATCTCTGAAATTGGACTGGTGATAAGTCCAGAATTATCTGCCAGAATCATCAAGGCTTAAAACTTTATTTTAAAAAGCCACATTCAAGCATCGAATGTGAAGTAGGTGTAAAAACGAATTCATAGAAAATTGGTCTCCACAATCCCTTTTTTTTACCTTTTTAAAATGGTTTATTACATGCAGCTATTTTGATGAATGGGTTAAGTATAATTTTAAGTTCAGGTCAGCTTGTCTCAGCCAAAACAGGTTGTTACTAAGAGCTTTAACTTTGGCTTTATAATAAAGGCCTCTTTGTTCATACTACACAATTACTCAGGTTATAGTAGCTTTCAGTAAATGTGAGTGCTAATCTGTGCTATTCTTTGAAAGAACGAACTTTTTATTGACAGTGCATATATAGTACAGGAACATGAAGTGTGAATATTTGGTGCCCTGTGGCCAAGTTTAGTGTGATGATGTACATGCTGCTTTCCAGGCCCTCATTTCCAGAAGAGTTGAAAATTAAAGGAGTAAGATGCAGTTTTAAATTTAGGATCACATTAATAGTGCTT
>CAUYRT010058135.1:0-38802 GCA_963574885.1 Lepilemur ruficaudatus | reverse complement strand
TTAGTTGGCCGATTAATTTCTTTCTATTATTAGTAGAGACGGGGTCTCGCTCTTGCTCAGGCTGGTTTCGAACTCCTGACCTTGAGCAATCCGCCCGCCTCGGCCTCCCAGAGTGCTAGGATTATAGGCATGAGCCACCGCGCCCGGCCATTTTCTTACTATTTTAAAAGACGGTGTCTCACCATGTTGTTTAGATTACACTTGAACTCCTGGCCTCAAGTGATGCCTCCTGCCTCGGCCTCCAGAGTTACCGGGATTACAGCCATAAGCCACTGCGCGGGCCCAGACAGACTTTGTCACAGGCTACCAGTTCTTCAGGCCCATTCATTCTCTCAACAAAATCATTTACTCTCCCCTAAATTGCCTACTTCCTCAATTTCCTCCGCCCTATGAAGAGAGTATATAAGCTTCTAAATTTCATTGGGTTGTTGGGTACTTAATTTCTTTCCTGTGATACGCCTGTGCATGTAATGAATTTGTAAACGTTTTCTCCTGTTCATCTGTCTACTGTCTATCATAGACCGGAATTACGGAACCTTCTCAGGATGATGGGAAAGTTCCCTTTGCCCCTAAATGTACATTGTAGGAAAGGCCAGGTAAGGATATAGTGAGAAGCAGGCTACCTGCAAACCAAGGAGAGATGTCTCAGCAGAAACCAAACCTGCAGACACCTTGATCTTGGATTTTTAGCTTCCAGAACTGTGAGAAAATACAGTTCTATTGTTCAAGTCACCCAGTCTGTGTCATTTTGTTATGGCAGCCTGTGCAGACTAATACGGTTCCCAAAATGATAATAATAAAATAATAATAGATGGTTATCGAGTGCCTAAAATGTGCAACATACAGTGTGTTTTAGACTTAATCCCATTTAATCTTTACAACAACACCATGAGGTTAGCATCATTATGCATTTTACAGATGAATAAACCGTGACTCAAGGGAGTTGAGAAGAACTGGCCCTCAACCATTCACTGCTCAGTGGGACTTGAATCCAGGTCTATCTATATAATCCCAAGGCCTACAAATCTATAAAACATGTTACCTTATCGTAATGACAGAAAGCCTTAACTTTTCACTGTCCATGAAAATGGAGGGAAGCAATGGTGTTTATAATTCATAATGAGGCTAATCCACCAATCATTTATATTTGGCTTTGGATGGGTTTTGTACTCGTACTTCATAGGAGTGTGAATGGTATGCTTAAGAAGTCAGAGTATTTCATTCACTTCACATTCCACAAACACATAGGGCATTTTCTAGGAAAAACAGACAAAACCCCCTGCCCCATGGGGATTACATTCTATGGGGAGGGAGACAGACAATACATAAAACAAGTAAATATGTTTCATAAACACCGCAAGGCCACATGTGGCCCTCCAGATCCCCAAGTGCGGCCCCTTGACCGAATCCAAACTTCACAGAATAAATCCCTTTATTAAAAGGATTTGTTCTGTAAAATTTGGATTCAGTCAAAAGGCTGTGCAGATCCAGAAGGCCACATGTGGCCCCAAGGCCACAGATTCCCCTATCCCCATGTTAGATGGTGATAAATGCTGAGGAAGAAAACTAGGAAAAGAAGATGGGGAGTGCTGGGCAGGGGTGAGGGTTCCGTTTTAAATAGGATGGTCAGGGCAAAAGTCATTTAAGCCTTTCAGATGCCAGGTGGTGAGACACGGAGCTGGGAAACTGTTTTGCTTGTCCACTCAGCATGCCCCACGTAACCCTTTCAAGCATGCAGGTGATAAGCTAAATCCCCTCTCAGTATCCTACCCTAAAGCTGAACTGCTCCCTGGAGACAAATTATACCTGCACTGTGTAGTATAGTCTCTGGGATTACATCTAAAAGGCTTTCCTGCTAAACTGCAGATTGTAAGGGAGAGTAAGAACAGAGACACCACCGGCATTAACCTTTCTTCAAGTGCTCTGACATTCATTCCTGCATTTGTTCATTTGTTTTCAGGTCTGTATGCTTCCTACAGACTTGATGGCTGTCACTGGAGGAGTGTCCTGGTTGTACAGCCCAACGCATCCTCCACGTAGAAGATGGCTGCCACTGCAATGGGAAATTTGCCTTTGGATGATCAGCATTCTGTCTCTCTGTTCATTATCGTTTCTCAGCATCACCCCAGTGAGTTGTCTGAAAGTACTATCTTTTGATTACGGTGTCATGCATTTGCACAAGTGCTTCCAAAAGTGTTTCTGATGCCTAGGCCTCACCACCCACTACCCTCCCCACCGCCTGCATCCTCCTGAAAGACTCATTCTTCACGGCTTAGTTTGAGTCACTTTTATTGTGTCATGGTAGTCAGTGAAAGCTCTTATTTGTTCAGTACTCAAATGACTCGCTGGATTAACCTCAACAGAGAATGTTCTCTATTCTCTCTGCAAAACACTTAGCCTTCAATATATGCTCAAACTTCCGAAATAATTTCGGTTAAATTGTCAAAGAGTTTATAGTGATGGTCATATCATTTATTTACCTATTGAACCAATGCAATTATCAGTCAAATAAATATTTATTGGGTCCCTACTACTTGCAAAGCAGTGAGCCAGTCAACTGTTTGTGCACAGGAGGAGAGAGGTGTTAAAAATAAATAATAGTCTTCTTGTTTAAGAGCATCTTATGTTCGTAGAGCTAGAATATGAATACAGCCTAATACTTAATACAAAGTAATATAAAATAATTATTTATGTTGATTTGTAAGAGGTGAACCAATGGCTTTAAATACTTTGGCTGGGCATGGTGGCTCACGCCTGTAATCCCAGCACTTTTGGGAGGCTTAAGGATGGCTTAAGGCCAGGAGTTATAGGAGGACTTACAGGAGTCATAGGACTTTCACTTCACTAACAAAGATGTGCCAGAAATGAATTTTTTCTATATGCCATATGGAAACATTTTTGTGTCATATACATCAACATTTTTCCGAATGTTACTTTATTTATTTTCAAATAGGCAATAAATGCTCATGGCAAAACGAACAGGTTAAACATGGAAAAGTATCTCTCTCCATCGCAACCCTGAGTGGATGTTTCCTAAACCGAATCTCGGTCACTTTGGTGCCTCCCTCACCTCTCTACTGGGGCTGCGTCCAGGTTTCTCAGGAGTAGTGGTGAGTTCTCCGTGCCGCGATCTAGAAGCCAGCATCAGGTAAGATGCCCTCCATGCCATGGGTTCTTTAGTATCAGTTGCACAGGTCATGGCTGCAGTGATCTCCTCCTGGTCCCCTGTAGGCAACACTGCCCCACTGGTGGCCACAAAAAGTGTTCTATAGCTCCCCAAGTCCTGCAGGAGGCTGGGGGTGGGTGGGTGGTAGGCTGGGAAGGTGTCTCAGGCCTGTCCAGCCATGGCCTCCTTTAGCAACATGCTGGGGCTGAGAGGCACCCGAGACCTCTCAGCCAGCTTTCCTGTTCATCTGTGGCCTTGGTGAGGAAGGGGTAGAGGTCTGCTCAGCCACTGGGTTGCAGATCTTCACCCCAAACTAGCTTGGAAGGAAATGGCAGAGGACTCTTCACCAGGACGAGGAGCATCCAAATTGTCTTTTCCTCCTCTCTGAATCTCTTCTCCCTCTTGCAATTTGGGAAGTTTTCTTGGTCAGAGAATAGGAAAGGGGCTTTCTGCATATTCTAACCAATCTATTGTCCTTACCAAAAACTTTAAACCCTCACCCAATGTTTGGGCTTTTGTAATTTAAAACTCCTAAGCACCTGGCAACTCTAAATGTTGTCTTGGAAAACCCCCTAAGACAATGAAGGGAAGGGATTTAAGGTAAGAAAGCAGATGTTGGAGGGAAAAGAAAATAAAAAAACTCTAGGAAAAGTCCTTCTCCAACAAACCTAAAGTTTTGTCTGGCCTATGGTCTGGTTATGATAGAATAAACTTCCAAATATACAACTTAAAATAAAGCAATGACTAAAAAAATTATATTAGATACAGTAATTAAAATAATTTATGAAATCTCCTCTTAGGGAGAAAAAAGTATTTTCTTGAAAAAAAAGTTTAAGTACAACATTTTATTCAAAAAGTTTTTTTCCCCAAGTTACATCCATGACCACACTGCAAAATTTGGCAAGAGCTTTCATGTCAATATTTATGAAGTGTCATTCTCAGGCTTACCTGGCCAAAGCAGTTCAGGGCCCTTTCTGTTTAAGCTAAATTGGAATTCAGCAAAATGATCTGCAGGCATTTGACAAGTCATATAATCTAGATCCTTCTTTATTTCTGCTCAATGACTTCCATTAAACAGCCAAAATAGAGTCACTTCTGTAACAGAGGCAAAGGCCTGAAAAAGAGCTAAATGTTTTACAAGCTGTCTTTTTCAGACACCCTCACTGTTTTTGGGAATTAAAACCTGCATCCCTGCCTGAGGCCAGTAATTAGAGGGGCAGGTGAGTGTCCTTTGTTCCTTATACCACAGGAGATGACTCAATGGAATTGCCCTGCAGAGGTCATGAGATTGGCTTCACCCTCTCAGATTATCTTCACCTGATATGCTATAGTTAAAGAGCTGTAAAAGCTGAAAACTCCCTTTAAAAGCTCTGTACTTCTGCTTATACATAGGACGGTGGTTTTTTTCCTAAGATGAGAGTCTGCCATCCTCCTCATTTGCTGGCAAATTAATAAACTTCTCTTTCCTTCTCCTCAAGCCTCTTGTCCTCATTCTTCATTGGGCCACGGGGAAAAGTACAGAACTTTCAGTAACACTCCTGCTAAATGCACATTATCATACTGAAACTTTAAGGAGGCATACAGATCCCCAAACAGACCAGTTTTTCCTGAAAACAGGAGATTCCAGTCTACCTGAGTCAGCATAATGAGGAAGTCCCTTCTGCTTTAACCCTTACAAAAAAGTAACCCAAAGTAACTGAATGTTAGCCAATCAGTTTTTTTCTATTGTTCTGTTTCCTTGTTTTCCACCTTACAAAACCCACTGCCCAATGGGAGCTGTTGTTCTATTTTGTAGAATGGAGGTTGCCCCATTCATGAATTGCAAATAAAAGGCAATTAGATCTATTACTAAACTTGCAGTAATTTTATCTTTTAACACTTCTGACCTTAGATGGAGCTCACTTTACCTTCACACCTCACATGGCTCCCTCACTCTCCTGTAGACTCAGCTCTCTCTTTTTTCTTTGGACTGTGATTTTAAAGCAAGCTCCTGGTCCCATTGCTCTTGTCAGCTCTCCTGGGCAAGTTTCCCTTGTCCTAGAGCTCAGAGTGGGTGCAAGGGGCACTGAGGCTACACGCTAAGATTGATTTTTCCTGAGGCAAACATAAAATTTCCTCCAGTTGGCTGCCATCCAATGTGTCTCCTGTTTCTGACCCAAGCTATTTCAAAGTGTAGTCTGTGCATTGTTTCAAATTCCTCATCCCTACTTTTCAACCCACTACAGCCTCGCTCCACATTGCTACATGGATACTGTTACTGCTGTAGTCAGCAATGATCTCTTCAGTGGCTTAATTGGGAAATAGTCATTCATTCAACAAATATTGAGTGTCAACCATTTGCCATGCACGGTTCTAGGTACTAGGGATATAGCAGTGTACAAAATCATTAAGTAAAAGTCCCTGTACCAATGGAGCTTATATTCAAGTAGGGGGAGAAAGACCATATAGATTTGCTAATTTCCTTATTGTCTTTATTTCAATGACATTCCAATCCCAACCACCTAAAACAGAAATCTGGAAGACCTTGTACTCCTTCGTCCCTCATTCAATCTGACACCAAGATTCACTTCAACTCCTAAGTCCCCCTCTAACCCACCATTTCTATATATTCCCACTATGTGCCTTACTTTGGTTGTGGAAATATTTACACCGCAGAAATTGGCATGCTAGAAATCAGAGCTTTTCCCTTAGAGAGTCAGTTGTAAAGCATTTACTCACTAATCAAGGACCTTACATGTTTTCCCCTTGCACAGCTACAGAGGTTTTAGGTTCTCCACATTCCCTGTTTCACCGCCCTGGAAATCGTCCTTCCTACAGCTGCTGTCAGAGTGCTCCTTCTAAAACATCTACATGATCATGTCAATCCTCTGCCTGAAACTGTTTCAGAGTTCCCCACCCCTTTCAAGGCATTAGCACTGCATAAAAAACATACCCTCATCTGGCCCTTCTTATCTGTCCAACCTGTATCTTACATTTTAGTCTGTCTACATATCAGCACTTGTATTTGTCTTTCACTCCTCCATACCTTTGCATAGGCTGCTCCTTCCACCTGGAATACTTGGCAAATTCCCAATCATCTCACAAGACCATTAATACATGGCATTTTGAGCTCCCTGTCCAAGATCAGGCTGGTTAGATGCCTTTCTCATGTGCTCTCACAGGATTCTGTGCATAAATCTGTCACAGCTCTTAAGCAACTGCACTGAAACTGGTTTACTTCTTGTCGAGTTCCCAGCTAACCTGCTTGGGACTGTGACCTTTACTCCAATCCTGGAAGAGAAGGCTTTCTGTAATTCTAGTCTTGGCCCTTTCCTCGTCTCACTGAGTAGACTCTACTCAGTCTTCCTGGGTGATCCCAGCCATTCCTAAGACTTCTTCCTTGGCTTCCCACTACGTGTGTGCTCATGATTCACGATTTACATCTCCAGTCCACATCTCTTTGCCTAATGAACATCTCTCTACCTGGATGTACTATCTTAATATATTTAAAACAATTCAATATCTTCTTCTGTGAGTCTCCCCTTCCTGGGTTTGTATGTTAGTGAATAGCATTCCTAGGGGCCAGTAAACTCCAGGTGATAGGATATACATGTCCATAGCTTGAGCTAAGAACGGTTTCTGCATTTTTATTTATTGTTTCCCCAATTGTACTCCTCCTTTATTTACTTTTCTTTATTTCCCCCACTGCACTCCTACTTGGTTTCTACATTTTTAAAGAGAAAAACACCAAAACAAAGGAATACGCAACAGAGACCATATGTGGCCTACAAAGCCTAAAATATTTCCTATTTGGCCTATCACAGGAAAAGTCTGCAAACCTTTGGACATTGCCATTTGCCAAAGAACTTGGGAATCAGTAATAGTATTAATTATTATTATTATTTGAGACAAAGTCTTGCTCTGTCAACCAGGCTAGAGTGAGGTGGCATCATCACACCTCACTGAAACCTCGAACTCCTGGGCTCAAGTGATTCTCCTGCCTCATCCTCTTCAGTAGCTGGGACTACAGGTTTGCCATCACATCTGGCTAACTTTTCTATTTTTTCTTAGAGACAGGATCTCGCTCTTGGACAGGCTGGTTTTAAACTCTTGGCCTCAAGCAATCTTCCCACCTCGGCCTCCCAGAGTGCTAGGATTATAGGTGTGAGCCACTGTGCCTTGCCTAGAATCCTTTTTTTTCATATCCCGGTAGGGCCTTCTATGGCCTGAACTCCACCCAGGATCCTTGGTAGGGAGTTTTATTCAGTGGGTATGTAGTCCACTGAACCGTAACTATTTGTTTGTCTTTTTGTGACTACCAGTATCCTCCAAAGCAATCTCTAAGTCTTAGTTAGAGATTTCTTTCTTTGCTGGGTCTAGTATGGTGAAGGGCATAGAGTTAACAAGTGCTTGCTGAATCAATCATTGAATAAATTAATACATTGACTTATCTAATGGCACAGAGCCAGTAAATGGCAGGATCAAATCAAGAAAGGCCAGGGACTTTTCCATTAAACTGTATTGTTGAAAATAACATTTTCTAGATATTAGAACTCATCAATATGTGGGCTATAAACTACATAAATCTATACTTTCAAAGATAAATTTTCTTTAGGTACACATTTATATTTAAATTTATATCTATAGATTTATAAACAAACATTTACCTTTACATTATTTTTATTTAAAGATATATTTATATTTATACTTACGTATTTATGTATTTATCATATAATGTAAAGTTCAAAAAGAATAAAGATACTAAGCAATCTAAACAGCTGAGAAATACTTACTGTTATGAAATCACCACAAAAGCACATTTCTGTGAATGAGCAAAGAGTATTTTCTAAGTGAAATTTAGTATTCTAATCATATTAAATACATTTGAAAATTACACTGTAATTAAGCCAAATCTCTGATTTTAAAGTAGACCAAGGGGCTGCAAAGGGCCTGCTGCTGCTCTTCTTTCTGAAATGCTAAATGAGGACAGACACTGGGAAAACCAACATGCCAAAAAATGAAGAAGGGATTCTCATACAGTATGACTTAAATGGCCACAAAAAAGTTTAAACAAAAGAGCTAAAAACTTTGCAAGTTGGGCCTCAGATTATTTCTCAAGCTGGCAGGCAATCCTTTAGATAAAAAAAAAGAGAGAGATGACTTATTACTACAGAATCTTAACAATGGGAAATACTGGGGTGAACAGTTCTAAAAGTAAACAGATTATAACAGACCATAATATATTTCTTTTCCCCATCCCAACCCCCTAGACCTATAAAAAGTAAAATGAAAGAATTGAGATATGCTATCCATTAAGGCTGTCATCTAAGTTCCAATCGTTTTTATCAGTAGAAAGTTTAAAAATCTGCCAGTTAGAGGCTGGGCGCAGTAGCTCACGCCTGTAATCCTAGCACTCTGGGAGGCCAAGGCGGGTGGATCATTTGAGTTCAGGAGTTTGAGACCAGCCTGAGCAAGAGCAAGACTCCCATCTCTACTAAAAAAATAGAAAGAAATTAGCTGGACAATGAAAAATATATAGAAAAATTAGCCGGGCAGGGTGGCGCATGCCTGTAGTCGCAGCTGCTTGGGAGGCTGAGGCAGGAGGATCGCTTGAGCCCAGAAGTCTGAGGTTGCTGTGAGCTAGGCTGACGCCATGGTACTCTAGCTTGGGCAACAGAGTGAGACTCTCTTAAAAGAAAAAAAAAAAAAAAATCTGCCAGTTAGAATGTCTCCACCTAATATGGACTACCACAAAAAGGTGCGTCAGTTTTCCTGGAGTATATTTTCATTTACTTGATGAAATGAAATGGCCACGCCTCTTCTTGAAGAGTTAGCTGGCAAAGCTCCCCACATCATTATTTTCTTTCTTTGTTTTCTTTCTTTTTTTTTTTTTTTTTGAGACAGAGTCTCACTCTGTTACCCAGGCTAGAGTGCCGTGGCATCAGCCTAGCTTACAGTAACCTCAAACTCCTGGGCTCAAGTGATCCTTCTGTCTCAGCCTCCCAAGTAGCTGGGACTACAGGTATGAGCCACCATGCCCGGCTAATTTTTACTATATGTTTTTAGTTGGCCAATTAATTTCTATTTTTAGTAGACAGGGTCTCACTCTTGCTCAGGCTGGTTTCGAACTCCTGACCTTGAGTGATCCTCCCGCCTTGGCCTCCCAGAGTACTAGGATTACAGGCGTGAGCCACCGCGCCCGGCCCCACATTATTTTCTTAATGACATTTTTTAAAAAGAACACTTAAAAAAATTAAAAAGGCTTTATAGTTTTTATAACAATGATAAAGCTCATCATAAACAGTTCAAATAATATAAAGTATGGGGAGAAAGTAAAAAAAACCTAAAATTCTATTTCTAGGCATTAAAGAATATTTAAGCATTTTTACACTTATAGACACCCACCAAATATTTCTCAGAATCTCTATACATTTATAGATTCATTTGTGTGTGTGCATGTGTGTGCATATATATATATATATATGTTTTACATGAATGGGATAATTTTAAACATGCTCATTTGTAATCTCTTGTTTCATTCTATGTCACAGACATCTATTCATGTGATGTCTAAATATAACATCATCATTTTTAGTGGTTCCACAATGCTTCTTTTTACAGAAATGTAAATCATTTAACCAATTTTCTGTGGAAGGACTTTTAGTTTGCTCTTCCACCCCCCCACCCTCAGATTTGTGTAATTATCTTCTTAGGGTAAATTCCCTGAGGAATTAGGGTGGAGAAAGGAAATATATTTATGGTTTCCGAGTAATCTTCAGTAATTTAGGACTCCTAGTTTTAATTTTCTCTTTAGCAATATATCCATAGTAATTATTAAATCTAGCAAAATATTTATGCACACAGAACAAGAACTTATTAATGTCACTGAAATTTTGAGTTGTTACAGATGGGCTTCTACCCCAAAGTAATTCTATGCAATTTATCTTCCCACCCCAAACTACAGTCATTTATTATTATCCCTGGATGCCAAGGTAAAGCAATTTGCACACATTACACTTGACAAAATATTGCTGACTTGCCTTTGGGAAGCCTGTAAGTCAGGATTAGGTTCAGTCGAATGTGACAGAACCCCCAATAGGGTGGCTTACAGAAGACAGATGTACATGTGCAAGAGGAGGCAGTCCATGCCCCAGGGAACCAGGCCTCTGCCATTCTAGTTCTCCGTCATCTTCAGAGTTTGGCTGCTTCTGCATGCTGGAAGATAGCTGCTCAAGGCCTAGCCACTGAATCTGCATCCCACACAGCAGGAAGAGGTGAAAAAGCGTCCAGCTCTCAAGGACTCTTCTGTGTAGTCATAGTCACAACCTCCACTGACATCTCCATGGCCAGAATCTGGTCATGTGGCTAGATGGAGCTGCAGAGGAGGTTGAGAAATGTAGTCTTTTTTTCCTCCAAATCCTGTATGTACAGCTAAAAGTCAGATGATCATTTGCTAAGGAAAAGGAAAAGTGGATATTGGGGTAAACTAATGGTTTCTGCCACAGGAAGGATGTACCAATTTACACTCCTGTGGACATCATACAAGAGCATGATGCCTTGCCTTTACTAACACTGTTTTTATCAGACTGTTCACACTACAAATGCATTTCTTTACTTATGAGGAAAAATAACCCATCTTCAAATAACTTGTGTAGCTTATGGTATCAATATCAGTGATATACATTTTCTACCCCTAAAAGTAAAAAGAACATGCAAATGTGGAGATAGAAGTGTCCCTTTGTCTTGACTTTTAAGTGGTAAAGCTCTGTCCTTAGATAACTTCTCTCCTCTCTCTAGGTAATCTCATCCAAATAGCTCTCAATGCTGCTGAGTCAAAATTTCTATCTTCACTCTTGTTCTCGAGTCCTACTGAATTATCCAGCTGCTTACTGTGCACACCCACCTGTGTAATCCACAAAGTTGAATATGGTTTATACTTAGCTATAAAAAACTGATTTTGTCATCTTTCCTTACAAACCTAATTTTGGTGGTACTAGTTGAGTCATTCTAGACTTTTAGCCTCTGCCATCACAAAACATCAACTTGGTGGCCAAATTCTATTAATTTCACTTCCTTAGCATCACCTGACATTCCTTTCATCTCCGAGGTACCCTAGAGGATTGTGACAAAATCTCGCAAGAAAGTTCTCTGCCTCCACGCTTGAACTGAACCAGGCTGTTCTCAACACAGCATTTAAAGGCCTCTTACTAAGATGCTGGTGAGAATGTGATCTTCCCCCACTCCCTGTGGCCAAAATCCTGGGAGTGGCATAGGAGGCCCAGGAGAGACCCCTGCTACCTCTTTTTCTTCAGCACCATCTCATACTAGCCCCTGACTATGGCCCATGTTTCAGCACTTCACCTGTACTTCCACAACTACAGTGTCACAGTTTAGTGACTGCTAAAACGGATCCCTCCTGCATAGAATTGTTCCTGCTCTCCATTTCTTTCTCCAGAAAATATCTATTCCATTTTTCTGAGATTCAAATCCTATAGTCACATCCTGCATAAAACTCTTCCTGACCTATTTCCTTCCTTTGTGCCACTTTTGTGCTCTATACTTGCTTGCTTTTTTCTCCCTTTTTATTATTTAAATATATTAACAAATGTTTTTGTTACACAGATATCTTGTATAATGCTTAAGTCTATACTTTTAAAATATTACAATAAATAGGACTAATATTAATCCAACAAATATTTACTGAGTTCCCACTGTGCTCAGCATTGTGCTAAGAGCTGGATTCATGACCATGTGTGAGTTGAACATAGACTTCAGGCTCTCACAGCTTTTAGTTTATACAGCTTACATTAGCAAAGCCCAATTTCCACTCACCATCTCTCATTTGCTAGAAAAGAAATTCTCTCTCCCATCAATCTCTCTGAGATGCTAAGAAACTGATGTTGCCTGTTGCTGATGTCGAGGTTATTTTCTTTTGTCTTGCCCCTTATTTGAGTGTTTATTTATCTTTGCTTTTATGACTCCATGTTGTTGGCTGCTACTATCCAGAGTCACATGGCTGTTTAAGATGGAAAAATTTGGGTAACCTTTATTTGACCTATTGTTTCCTAAGCTTTCTCATCAAACTCACCCCTGAAAAAGGAAAGTTTAAGGGGATTACTGGCAGAGATGAAGGCAGAAGTGAGAATTGGATGAAAGACTAGGCAAAGATTGGGGAAGGCGTGTCCCAAGTGGAAGAGTAGCACTAGCAAAGGATGAATGAAGGACAGAAGTGACAGTAGGTGAGTTCAAGAGATGACTCTCTCAAGGGGATAGGATCCCCATAAACAAAGCTGCAGAGGCTTAGCTCACAGCACACCTTAGGCACAGCTGTACACTGACACCTGGCTGCATCCACCTGCATCCACCCATCATACACGTCCTATGCAAGTACAGTCCTGAGGCCTCAAGTACCTGCCTCTGGTCCCTGCCCCGCATCCCCTGTCCCTAGAGTAGCAGTACAAAATTTCTACTCCTGTTTTACCTCCTTCTCATCTTCCCAATTCCTAGTTTCTTTCTTTCTTTATTTAATTTTAATTAATTTATTATTTTTATTTATTTAAACTTCTTTTTTGAGACAGAGTCTCACTCTGTTGCTCAGGCTAGAGTGCCATGGCATCACCCTAGCTCACAGCAACCTCAAACTCCTGGGCTCAAGCGATCCTACTGCCTCAGCCTCCCGAGTAGCTGGGACTACAGGCTTGTGCCACCATGCCCAGCTAATTTTTTCCACATTTTTTTTTAGCTGTCCAGCCAATTTCCTTTCTATTTTTAGTAGAGACAGGGTCTCATTCTTGCTCAGGCTGGTCTCAAACTCCTGAGCTCAAACGATCCGCCCGCCTCGGCCTCCCAGAGTGCTAGGATTACAGGCGTGAGCCACCTCGCCTGGCCTTAATATGGTTTTAGACAGGAGAAAGACTCATTTAGAAACTAAAGGATCTTACCATAATACAAATGTAAGATAAAGAAAGAAATTATGTCAATAATTTGTATATCTCACTTCATATAATCCTTAAAACAGTACTATGAGGCAGAACATTTTACCTGTTTTGGGGGTAAGAAAACAAGCCCATCTCCCCTCCTCCATTCCCACAGCACCTTCCTCCCTTTCCCTCATGTCTCCCACACTGCTGTGGCCAGAATCACAGTGCTATCCTGCAATTTCAATCATGTCATTCTCCTACGCAAAAACCATTGGTGAATCCCTATTACCTGGGCTAGCACCTTTCCAACTTTTAGCTTTTCAAAACAGAACTCTTTCAAGGGAAATTAAGGAATATTAAGGGAAATTCTGTCCTGATTTATCTATATCTATATATGAATGTCCATATCAATTTATGTTTATCTATTGAATAAAAGGGGTATTTTATCAAGGTAGATGTTTTTAAATGTTCAGATTAATAGTATTTGCTTATGAAGTTAATGAGAAGAAACTACTCTTATAAAAAGAAAACTCTGAAATTAGGCAGTGAAATTAGATGAAAATTAATACTAGTATTACTCAGTATCAGTAATCAGTTTCTACATTATAAGATATTATAAAGAAAACCCTGATCCATGTAATCATAATGTTCTCCATTTATATCCAATGTGATCTTTTAAAATTGCAAATCTGATACTATATTTCACCAACTCCAAAATGCTACTAACTATAAGTCATATCATTATTTTATGTATAGCCCAGAGAGAAAAAAAATGCTAACTAAACTTTGATTTCAGAGATATTAAAATATAAAAAGAAGTATGTTTTATAATCATTGGGCTATAGTACGCCAGCCGTCTTACCTCCTTAAAAACCAATAGTTTCACATTCTCTTGGTATCAGGACAAAGGTCCTGATCATGTTCTACGAAGCCAGCATAGCCTTGCCTCTGCCTTACCACCCTGCTCTCTGTGCCCCAGCTGCACTGGCCTTCTTTCCATTCACCAAGTCTTCCAGGTCTCAGGTCAAGCTTCACTTCCTCCAAAGAGTCTTTCCCAACCTCCCTGACCAAGGCCACATACCCTGCCAAAATATACCCTTGAGCACACACGTGTCTCTTCTTCATGACATTTACCATGGTTGTCATCTTAGTTTTGCTTGTGTGTTTATTTGATCAGTACCTATCTCCCCTACTACACTGTAAGCTTCATGAGGGCAGAGACCACATACTTTTGCTCCCAACAGTATCCTCAGTGGTTGGCACAGCACCTAGTAGCACCTGGTACACAGAAGGCACTCAAACATTTGTTAAATGTATGAGTTGAAATCAATTTTTTAAAAAATCATTCGTGCTACTGGATTTAGGATACTTTTCAATTCCAAGGATCCAAAAGATCCATAAATGTGAGGGTAGAAAGACTTGTTTCATAGCCAGGCGCAGTGGCTCACGTCTATAATCCCAGCACTTTGGGAGGCCAGGCAGGAGGATTGCTTAAACCCAGAAGTTCCAGACCAACCTGGGCAACATAGCAAGACCTTGTCTCTTATAAAAAATTAAAAAATTAACCAGGTATGGTGGCCTGTGCTTGTAGGCCTAGCTACTGAGGAGGCTGAGGTGGGAGGATTGCTTAAGCTCAGGAGTTTGAGGCTGCAGTGAGCTATAATCATGCTACTGCATTCTAGCCTGGGTGACAGAGCAAGACCCTGTCTCTAGGAAAAAAAAAAAAGACCGTTTCAGAGTTGAATCATTAACGGCGTCTACCAAATTCTTGTCCTTATCACAAATATAAATACCAAATACAGACAAAAGCATTGAAAATTACTTACTATGTGTTAATGAAGTTTCTAACTTGATACTATTGTGAATAATTTTATGTTGTTCAGGCTGGTCTTGCGATCCTCCTGCCTTAGTCTCCCAAAGTGCTAGGATTACAGGCATGAACCACCATGCCCAGCCTAGTTTGATACTATCGTCACAAGGTGGTCAATGTGTTTTTGTGAATTGTCAGTGTTCCAAGCGTGTGTGCTGGGCTGGTGCATTTGAGACTCTCGTGATTTTCAGGCTTATTCTCTGCTCCAATTATACCTGCTTTGTACAGGCACGAATCCAGAGGGTTGGTCAGGGCTCAGCTTTCCCCAAAAATGAAACATTTATAAGAAATTCTACTGAATTCACAGTGATGACAGATGTTTTTCTTTGTGGCCCGCACCAAAATACGTTTATTCAGATTTTAGAAGCACAAGTTAAGGCATTAAAATATGGTATATAATACATTTGAGGTTGTAGGTATTTCTTTTGTATTATAATTTTTAAATTAGTTAAGAATATTTCCAAAGAGGAGGTTTGATTAAAATGCTCATGGAACCTCAGAAACACATTTATTTGCAAAACTAAAGGATAATTTGAAAACCAATAACTGGCCAAATTAAATCTTAATTCTTGATTTACCAGGCGTTTCCTGATCTGCTTCCTGTCTACTCTTTGGTGGTCCTGACACCCAGCTTTACTTCATACAGTGAAGCATATTACTTATCACTTGTGCTAAAACAAGCTCTGCATTCACACATCTTAGCTTTTCTTATCTTGTTCCTCTGCCCAGACTACCATCCTCACCTCTTCTATCCTCAGTCTCAGCTCAGATCTTGTCCTTGAGAAGTCTTCCCTGACCACCACCACGGCCACCTACTCAGGATTCCCTTCAGTGCTCTCACCAGACTTGGCTCTGACCTCCACTGTACGAATGACCTTGCTGTCGTCTGTTTGTCTGTCTTCCCACTAGATTGCAAGCTTCTTGAGGGAAGGAGCTTCACCTTTGTATTGCTGGCATGGTCTGAAACTTGGTGTGCCACAAGCACTTAATAAAGTCTGTCCTTTTTCTCACAATCTTGCCAATCTGGATAGTCTCAATTTTTTGCCAGTGGAAAAATTTGTATCTTGGGTTTTTTTTTTGTTTTTTTGTTTTCTGAGAGAGGGTCATGCTCTGTTGCCCAGACTGGAGAGCAGTGGTGTCATCAGAGCTCACTATAAACCTCCAAGTCTTGGGCTCAAGTGATCCTCCTGCCTCAGCCTCCAAAGTAGCTGGGACTACAGGTACGAGTCATCACCCTGGCTAATTTTTGTACTTCTTGTAGAGATGGGGTCTCAATATTGCCCAAGCTGGTCTCAAACTCCTGGCCTCAAGTGATCCTTCTGCCTCAGCTTCCCAAAGTGCTGGGATTACAGGCATGAGATACCACACCCAGCCATATCTCGTGGTTTTAAATTGTATTTCCTTGATCACTAGTGAGGTTAAGCATCTTTTGATATAATTAGTAGTTGCGTGTATTTCTTCAGGTAACTTGCTTATTTTCTCATGAGGCTATTTACCTTATTAATTTATGGGATCAATAATCTTTGGATACTGAGTTTGCCTGCTACACATGTGGCCAACATTTTCTCCCAATGTTTCTCAATGAAATATTAATTTTGTTGTAGGTATCACTTATGAAACAAAATTTTATTTTAAACGTCCTTGATCTGCCATTCTTTTCCCTTATGGCTTCCAGATTTGGAGTTTTGCTTAGGTGGGCCTTATCTACCTCAGGATTAAAATAATATTCTCTTATTGTTTTATGGTACTTTCAGAGTGTATGTTTGTGTGTGTAACACTTAGCTCTTCAATTGATACAAAAAATTTTAAATGTATACTATGAGCTAGGGATTTATTTAATTTTGCTCTATTTTATGACAAATTTAATAGCCAATTGTCACAATAATTGTTAAATGGGTCTTGATTTACTCACTGGTTTCAAATGTCATTGTGGATGGGACTCAAAGGATGGGGAGGAATGGGTATGAGGAGATTGATAGGAAGTGATCCAGGGGTTAGGAGCAAGTGCACAGCCACAACAGTGTGAGTGAGGGGTGTTATTTAAGGAATGGAGAATGCCCCGATCCTAGAGCCAGAGGGCACACAGTTAATTGCGAGCTGAAGAATGATGTGGAGAAAAACAGTTGAATTAAATTTCAATATACAGCTAAAGGATCTTTTTTTGTTGTTTTTTCTAAAAATAAAATTCTCTGTGCATTCAAAATAGAAACTTTTAGCAGACTGAAATGAAACATCTTAATTGAATTTTTACAAACCTAGAGCAAACAACATATTTTATGTGGAAATCATGAAAGCCTTCCCCTTAAGTCCAGGAATAGATAAAGATGGCTGATGTCATCTTTTCTCTTTAATATTGTAATGAAAATTTTAGCCAATGCAACAAGGAAAAAAAAGACAGGGATTAGAAAGCAGGACATAAGTATGCCATTATTCATAGATGACTATGAATGTGTCACAGAAAATCTAAAAAAATCTACAGATAAATTATTAGTTAGTAACTTAGCAAGATCACTGGATAAAAGGAAATTTACCAGAAACAAAAATCAACTGTGGCTAGGCGAGGAGGTGTATCTGTCCTAGCTACTCAGGAGGCCGAGGTGGGCGGATAGTTTGAGGCCAGTTGTTCTAGGCTATACGACTGCATTTATAAATAGCCACTACACTTCAGCCTGGGCAACACAGTAAGACCTCATCACCGAAAAGAATTTTAAAAATTGTGTTTTTGTTAATAGCTACAGAGCATACAAGTTTAAAAAGCAATATCATTTACAACAGAAGAAAATCAAACACCCAGAAATCTAACAAAATAAATGTAAGATTTTTACACTATAACTACAAGAAATCATTGAGCAAAATTAAGGTATACCTACATATTTCTAAAAGGAAGATTATGTGTGGATTGGAAACGTGATATTGAAAGATGTTGATTCACCACAAAATGGTCTATACATTCATTGCAATCCTAATCAAAACACCAATAGGTATATCTGTGACAATATACGTTGATTCTAAAAATAAATAAGCAAAATAAAATGAGATTGTGAAATGACTAAAGGGTTACTATAATTGTTTTTGTGGAAAAGGTGAAGTTTGACTGATTTGGTATTGGTATTTAACAACCATTTCTTCAATATTTGCTGCTGTGTACCAGGCACACTGCTGGGTGTTTTCCAAAAGGTATTCCACAGAGTCTCAGTTCCTAAAAGTGCTCAGGGAAAAGAAGGTTTCGTGGTCACATGCCTGTAGGAAAAGCTCCATGCTGCAATCTCCTCTTGGAGATTCAGGATGTATAGTAGGATTTTAAAGGCTCTGAGAAAAGATACATTTTTTTTTTTTTACCCAGGATTTTCCCATCTTATTTGATCACCTCTGTTTGCATGCGTGCGTGCGTGCGTGCGTGCGTGCATGTGTGTGTGTGTGTGTGTGTGTGTGTTTAGAGATAGGGTCTTCCTATATTGCCCAGGCTGGTCTAGAGCTGTTGGGTTCAAGCAATCCTCCTGCCTCAGCCTTCCAGGTAGCTGGGACTACAGGTGCCAGCCAACGCATCTAACTCATGAAACTTCTTTTTGAGACACACTGGTCTGGAGTGCTTTTTACATATATTTGGTTCTTACCATACCTGTAAAGTAGCCAAGGGTTGAACTGTTCGTTTTTCAGATGAGAGAACTGAACATAAGGCAGGTGAAGACTTACGCCAGGTCATACAGCTACTAATACAGAATCTTAACTCAATTTTTCTGAAAAAATCCAGTGCTTTTTCCAGTATTAAACACTACTTTCATGTGAAGATGTGAAGTAGCATTTTGATTTTAGAGCTAGAATAAACCTTAGTGATCTCTTAAACTAGTGACCTTCTGTTGATGAGGCAACTAAGGCTCAGACAAATTAAGTGCCTTGCCCCAGGTCAAGAGCTTGTGGACCAGCAGGAGGAATTAAAGGATCCATGACTCAGTGACTCCCAATTAAGTGCTCTACTGCCCCATATAATTATGAAGCAAATCTGTGTCAATGTAGGGTGAGACCAAATTAAGTGCTCATAGGTGTTGAATGAACAATTTACCTGGAAAAAGATGTCACTAGAGCTATGTCCAGCTGTCATGCAATTTTGAAATGAGGATTCAGGAGCAACTTGATGACTGGATTATAATAACACAAAGCACTGGATATTGTTATTTTTAAGAGTTTAGTCACCTTACTTGCATCATTTCATCCCTTGCTTCCCCAAAGTGCCATATGCCACTTAAAAAAATTAAAAGGAACTTAAAATTTCTGATTAAAAGTTATTTCACAACTGTAATTGGGCACATCCTGGAGTGTCACAAGGTTGGGAATCATTTTTCTAAAGTGTGTCAGACATGAGGAATAGACGAATAATGCAGTTTATTATGATAAACACCTGGCCTAACCTGTAGGGCAGGGAAGGGCACGTTTCCTGCACTTGCTGCTGTCAGGAGGAACGGGGTGAAGAGGTGAATGATGGCAAGAGAGAAAACCAAAACATACCCTGATGAGGGCTTTAGCAGAATTGGGCTGAGGTTCTCAGATGTAGTGAAGACAAGGAAAGTGTATCTTTTAAGGGCAGAGGGAGAATGAGGGACTTTGAGGGACAGGCAAAAAGACAGCCTAAAAGAGGAGTGTAAATCAAAATGTAAACAATGGGAAGAGGAAAATAAATGAGCACAAGTATTACAGTGATTTTTGGACTTTAGAAGAAAAAGCAGTAGTTTTGTGTGTGTGGAAACATTTTGGCTATGGCTAGTGGCCAGTGGGCGGAATGGGCACCATGGCTTGCAAGTCTGCAGAAACATTCATCTCCATCAGTGGCCAACATTCCCTTAAAGGACAGGGAAAGAATAAGCACAAGGAAAGGGGGGGACATGCAAGTCTTCTCCTCTACTTCATCTTCTCTACGTATGTGGCTCTTGGGGACATTGTGTGTGAGGGCAGGGGCCAGGAGGCTGGAGCAGAACATGATTTAGGGGTTCCTGGGCCCCCTAGGAAAATATCCTCATGTCAATTTGAGTGTACCCCATCCAGCTCTCAAAATGTGCCATCTGGGCCGGGTTTGGTGGCCTGCGCCTGTAATCTCAGCTACTCTGGAGGCTAAGGCAGGAGAACTGCTTGAGCCCAGGAGTTTGAGGTTGCTGTGGGCTAGGCTGACACCCCGGCACTCTAGTTCAGGTGACAGAGCAAGACCCTGTCTTAAAAAAGAAAAAAAGTGCAATCTGGTGTTTATTTAATATGATCTCAAGTTACTTGAGAAATGCTGTTCTTTAAGCTTTCTTTTTTTTTTTCAGTTGGCCAATTAATTTCTTTCTATTTTTTTTTTTTTTTAGTAGAGATGGGGTTTCAGTCTTGCTTAGGCTGGTTTTGAACTCCTGACCTTGAGCGATCCTCCTGCCTCGGCCTCCCAGAGCGCGTGAGCCACCGTGCCCAGCCTCTTTAAGCTTTCTTTGGGGCCAAATAAATCTATTCAGTGGACTACCTTTGTCTTCTTTTACTCTTCACATTTCCTGTACTATCTCATCCCATTAAGGCAAGAAAGAGCAATCCTTTAGTTTCTCAAAAGTAATTACTACTTATATTAAAAAGAAGTTTCTAGACACTAAAACATCTTTAAAATTTTCCAAGTAATCATTAACCCATTTGCACTCTCTCTAAATTTGTCAGTTAGGATTATTTTCCCGCACAAAAACAGCAGGAGTTTGTGACCCAGCTATCAATGCTGCCCCAGCATTCCATATGGGAGATGGCTCAAAGGTGGCGCTGGTGAAACAGGGGGATTGCAGGGCAAGGCAAGGTCTCAGAGTGAGAATTATGCGTTTACATTTTCATTTTAAATCTTTATTGTATTTCTCTGGTTATAAGAATAATCGTTCACTGTAGAAATAATTGCTCACTGTAGAAAACTCAGATCTTTCCGAAATACGAATGCAGAGAGTGAAAACAATCCATAATTCCATCCCTAAGAGCGAATCACTCTAGCTCTTTTTCTAACATTTATTTTAAAACTTCACTAACATTTATTTAAGTTTTTTTTTAAATAGGATCTTACTATATGTTTAAACCAGTAACTCATTTTGCTTGCTGAAGATTTTATTTGGTCTACTGAGTAAACAGAGATGCACCACATTGTTTTCAAAAGGTTGGATAGTATTCTATGGTATGAATGAATCACAGTTTAACCACATTTCCACTCACGGAAAAATGTTTTTAAAATTATTTTACTTTGGTGAGTAGTCTTGCTCACATATCCTTGTGTACCTGGGATAGCATTTTTGGATAGAAAAAGTCTTAGAAATGGATTTGCTGGGTCAAAGGGTGCATGCATTAACATTTTTATTAGACTGCATTTAAATTTTGAATCTTTAAAATTGGTCTGCAGTTTGAAATGACAGGAGCACAATTCTTTGTTGTCTTTCACACAGCCGTCACCAAGTCTAGTTCTCTTTAATTTCTCTGTCAGAAGTCAACGAGATGACAGTTTCCTGTCACGTGACCTCAGGTGTTTTCAGTTTGTCAATGCTACAACTCTAAAGTACTTCAAAAATAACTGCCATTATTTCTGGGGCAGGAAGGTGAGCTTTTTGATTTTTTTTCCCCCAAATGACATTAGTTTCAGATATCTTTTTGGAGTTTTGAATAGGATTTAGTAAAATAGATAAAATAAGACTAATCTATTGCCCAATTCTTCCATCTGCTGAAGTGATTCTAACATGTTCGTGCTCTTGGGACAACCACCTGGGTTATCACCTGCAACACGCCGTATCTGCCAATACTCATCTACTTAGCGTAGATGTTTTAATACTTTACTGTTTTAATACTTTACCAGTATTAATACTGGTAAAGTATTGTTTTAATACTTTACCAGTATTTACTGTTTTACTTTTACTGTTTTAATACTTTAATATTGTTTTACTTTTACTGTTTTAATACTTTACCAGTATTTGTCACATTAAACCTGTGTCAACTGCTCTGGTCACCTTAAGCAATATTTCCATTTGAAAGGACAAAGATGACAGCATTTCAAGAGTAAAATAGCGGTAAGAGTAACCTCCTAGACCATCTAGTCTAAAGTATTTTTTTCTTCCTCTGGTCTCACAGATTTTAATATTTTTGAGACAGGGTCTCACTCTGTTGCCTGGGCTAGAGTGTGGACTCATTGATTTTAAAGTCTCTGTATTATTCATTAACTTGGCAATCTCTCACAAACTTACTTTGGAGTTTAAAAAAACGCATACAAAATGCCAAGTTATGATTAAAATTAAGGAAAGCATCTTCATTCAGGAATACAATTTAAGACTTTCTTAGAAGCCATGCGTAAAATATCCCTGGCCTAACTAACATTCAAGATTCTTTCCAGCCCTAACATACTACGAATCTACTAGTTTTCAAAGAAAGTATGTATACACTACTAAAACTAGAACGAGAATAAACGAGTCAATCTTTGATTTAGAAAGCAGTGCACTGATTTTTTCCTAAGCCCTGGAATCACTATAAAGATCAGATTTGAGAATTAAACTAATTGACCCCAATCTATATTCTGAAAGTTGCTTTTTTGAAAAAACAAAAACCTAAATACCATAGGGAATGTCTCTATAAGCATAAAAATATATTTTGAATGATATTGTATAAGCAAGAAGACAAAGGAAATATTTATGTGTAACATTTATATTCTGGACTATGCCAGTGGTGGGTATGATACTGATGAGAGAGAGATTTGCCTTCAAATCTATGCCGAATGTGCAGTTATTTCGATTTAAGGACAAACAATAAAAAAGACACAGTGAAAGAGAGACTAAAAAGCAGAATCAGCATGAAAGAAAGATACATCTAAATCTGGGGCATATTTTGGATAACATACATCATTTTTTGGAATAAAGGCAGAAAGGAAGGGAAAGAAATGTACAAGAAACAATTAAAGAAAAGTCATTCGAGAAAAAAGTCTATTTTATAAAACACATTTTAATTCTAGTCTTTAGTACTTATTTATGTCAGGCCACCTCTTGGATGTTTGGATGTTTGGTTTCCCGTGCTGAGACTTAGAAAAATTATCTTGTGTTTAGAAAATAGCATATTCTCAAGATGGTTGACTGAAAAGTATATTTTTTGGCTTCCCATTTTTTACAACAAATTTTACTTTAAAAAGAGGGTGAATTAATTAGAATTGACATTAACTCTCACTGGTAGAACTGCAGTGGAGAACTGTAGTGGATTTATTCAGCCTGCTTAAAAAAGAAAATGGATCAGATCCTGAAAAGGATTTTATATATAACTGACAAAAAGAACAAGCCCTGAAATAAAGGACGGTTTTTGATCTGTAAATAAAAAGAAAAAAAAATAAGAAAGAAAAAGAAAAGAAAAAATTAAGAACATTGAGGGAATGGTGGGAAAGATTTCATTAAACAGAGTAATTAGAGAAAGGCATGTGCCCAAGTTAGACTTCAGAGTAAAGTCTGAAGAACACTAACAACAGAAGCATTCTTGAAGAAAACTAACGCCAGGAGCACTCCTAAGGTTAATTTACTAAAATAAAAAGGTAAACAGATATTCAATTTGTTGAGGCTTACAACATCAGAGAAAGTGTAGCATACTTGTAATACTAGACCCTCAAGGAAAAGAAAATGCTTAAAAGAAAAATTTTACAAGCCTGTAAAGTAAAAATTAGAATACTGTAACTTACTTTAAGTAGATGAAAATATCAAATGACGGAAGATTACAAGATGTTATTATGTTTTTTGATCACTCCTTAGAAAGTGAGGAACTGTTATGATCAAAAATCTTAAAGTGAATGGAAACATCAATAATCTTTCTAAAAATCTATAAAAAATGACTGTATAATTTTACAGGAAAATGGAAAATTTCAGCCTTTAAGAAATCCCTAATTAAATGTGCAAAAGCCCCTAAAAAGCAGCTTAATTAAAAATTTGAGGGCTGGGCCAAGTGGCTCACTTCTGTAATCCCAGCACTTTGGGAGGGAGGCTGAGGAGGAAGGATTGCTTGAAGCCAGGAGTTTGTGACCAACCTGGGCAACACAGTGAGATTCCATCTCTACAAAAACAATAAGTAAATAAACAAAGATCTCACAGGCTGATATTATGCTTGTAATATTTCTAAATCTTAGACTTAAAAATAAAATAGGCAGATTATCAAATTTATTTTAAAAGATGCTTTTAAACACATAAAAAACTCACTACCTATTTTATTTAAGAGGTCCCGGAAAAACTGATGGAATAATCAATAGCCACACCAAAACAAATATATATAAAGTTCTACATTTCATTTTATAAGAATAGCATCTATTCAAAGTGCAAGGTGCATGAATAACTCATTGACAGGCGTAAGCTCAGTGAGGAATCAGAAATGTGTTCCCAGTGGAGGCCCAGCTCAACGTGAGAATTTCATGAGCACAATAAATCAAACAAAAGCCCACCTTCAGTAACTAAAGTAATCGTAAAAACAGGACGATGGTTACTTTGCTCGAGAGATAACACAATCCTCGGTCTTATTGTTGTGGAGCAGATGTCATTATGGGTGGGGCTGACGCACAGAGCAGCTCAAATATTTTTGTGCCACCCCCGATCCGCGCACACTTTCAGTGGGATAGAAGGGGCTCCAAAAAGGTAAGGGAAGAGCTCTCACTCATTAATTCCTTCTAGAAATAATCAAGTTCTTATGTGCCCGCGGTACTCGTAAAGGCCACAGTGAAATTTTTAAAAACTCCCCGTGATTAAGTCCTACCCTGGAAAAGAGACCGTCCCTTCCTTCCCTCCCCTGCCAGCTCCTCCTTGGGACACTTGGCTGAGTCTGTCTTTCCCTCCTTCCCACGCTGAGGTGAGGCAGCAGGCAAGCCGGGGACGCTGTTTTTCTCTTCGCGCGGAGGGAACTCTGCGGGTAGGAAGCCGGCAGAGCGGGAAGGGAGCGGGCAGCAGCGTGGGGAGGCAAAGAAGGCTAGCCCGGGACAAGGCGGGCTGGGGGCGAGAAGGCACACGCGGGCCGCCGGGCCGAGGAGGCCGAGGTGACGAGGGAAATCTCCCTGCTAGCAACTGGGACTGAGCGCTTCCGGCGGCCCACGGTCGCTTTCTGCCTAGCATGGCCCGTGTTCTGGGCCCCAAATGGGCCAGGCTGGGAGTTAGGAGAGAGGGTAAACCGCAGCTCGCACTTGCCTGGGACCGGGTGACCAATAACTGGTAATAGTCTTTGCTCGGCGCCGGGCCTTGTCCTACAATTTCGAAGAGAGTCTCCGGCAGCCACGACGCCATCTTGGGACGCCACCGCCGTCGCTAAGACAACCAGGAAGGGGCGGGGCTTGACTGGGGTCATGGGGCCAAAACCCTAGTTTAAATGCGACCCCTGCTTTTGAGCTGGCAGGGGGGGTTCTTTAACTTGGGGTGATTGTCCCGTCTTCCAAGGGCCACAAGGAATCCTGATCCGTGAAATTTCTACCTCTAGGTCCCGGGTGACCCGAAGGGGAATTAGTTCCTGCTACCACGGAGGGGAGGGGGTGACCCCGGCGGAGGGATACCAAGCGGAACCCTCAGTCCCCTTCCTGGTCCCTCGAAGGGATCGGGAGGAGATCGGAGGCCGCAGGGGGGAGTCGAGCTGGGCTGTGGGGGAGGGAGGGGCTATGTGATGGGCCACGAGTAGGCAGCGGGGCAGGTCCCGCGGACGAGCCCGTCAGCCTGAGCCAGAGGGCAAAGTAGTTCCCTGAGGGTGTTGGCACGAGCAGGGAGGGAGGCGGCGCGGGCGGAGGCGCACGCCGGGCGCGGTGCTGCGGCTCAGCTGATAATTGAAGGGACCCGAGAGCCGCCGCCGCCGCTGCCGCCGCCGCTGGGGGGGTGGGGGGAGCGTGTGGAAGTTACTGCCGCGCCACCGAGTCCGGACCGGAGACTTTGGGGCCTAACTAGGTAATTGGGGCGCAGTTCCGAGCGGCGGGGCCAGGCCTGGGGGGAGGGGGCCGTGCTGAGGGGTTGGGGGGGCGGGGGGAGGAGCTGGAACAGAAAGTCCCAGGAAGCCCGGTTGTGTCATCGTCGCGATTCGGCCCCCGCTGGGCCTGCTCCCGGCGGCGTAGGGGCTGCGGAAGGACCGAGCCGGGGGTTGACGGGCGAGGCGCTCGAGGGAGACCGCGGCCGGAGGGACCGGGGCCGGGCAGGAGCCGGGGGGGGTCGCTGGGTCTCCCCTCCGGCCCCCCGCCATGAGGCGGGCTCTTCACGGAACCGGGGTAAGGCGTGCGGGTGTTGGGGAGCCCGGCGGGGCCGGAAGTGGGCTTTGGAGCTTGGGGGGCGTCTAGGAAGAGAGAAAGTGGGGGGCCGGAAGTACAGGTGGGGGGTGTGGAGACGGCAAGGGTTCCCCGGAAATGGGACGGGGGGCCCGGAAACCGGGAAAGGGGAGGCTCCGGGGCCGGGGACGGCCCGGAAATGGAAACTAGGGAGCAGCTCGAGTGACAACAGTTGTGGGAAGCGAGGGTCAGAGGAGGGAGAGGCCGGAGTGACTTTAGACCGCAGTAAGGGGTTTCCTGCCCAGGGGGACGGTTGTGAGGGCGGGCGAGCCCGGAGACGGGGTCTGCGCGGGGCAGTTTTTTTTTTTACCCGTGGGAAGTTGAGCCTCCAGACGAGAGGGCCTTGCAGGGGGGCATGAAAGAGGCCGAGACACTAGGCTGAGAGGAACCGAGCATCCTTTTAAATAGATCAGAATGGAAATTGGTGGTGGTGGGGTTAACCAGGACTCGGGGGAGGGAGGTGGGCCAATTGTCACCCCAATCGTATTAGCATTCAAAACGAGTCAGGCGATTAATTTATTTATATGTGGATTACATAAAACCTATTATAACGTTTGCCCATCAGTTCAACCCCTCTCCTTCCTTGTCCATACTGAGTGGGTTTCTAGTACAGAAATAAGTTAGAGGGGAGTTGAAATAACGAAGCTTGTAAAATCTGAAATCCTGTCCTCCATGTCTCTTCCTTCCTCAGAAAAAGAGAATTCCTTAATTTGCTAGAGGGAAAAATTGATAAAAATTTAAAAACACATGCGCATCGGGAGGAAATAACTTAACGCCTTTGAACTACTGACTGGGGACGAGAGAGAATTGGTTACCCTGTGTCGTGAGGAGAGAATGGAAGGGGCTGCTTCCAAACCCTTAAGACAAATTTGTTTTTGATAATGCCATTTCTCTCTGGGAGAGAGAAAGAGCCTAAACATCGTGTCTGGTGGTGGGTATAGTTTAATTGCTTCGTTAGTTAATTGAGGGAGGGAACGTGTCTGTGTAAACGTTCGTGTGTGTGTAGGGGGGTATAGTTAATAGCGCGCCGTGAGTCTGTTCTGAGTGGTCGTCTAACTGCTCTCCTGCTGTCTCCCTTTCTGGTCGCGTTCCCTGATCTTGCCTGGGCTGCCAAATCACCCGATCTCCAGGCTTTACTCCGTTTTGTAGGCCCTTTAGTGGTGTGTTTAACTTTCTATTCCTCTCGAGAGTCTCATTAGATATTTTTGGCATTTCGTTTTTTAAAGACCTGGCAAGTTGAGGTTCAGAATCTCCTCTATAAAAACAAAACAAAAAATACAGGGTAGAAAGTTGAAAGAGCTATTGAGTGGGGTAAAAAACCGAGGCTCAGAACAAAGGTCCTAGTTGTGTTACAAAAAAAGGCAAGAGGCCTGTGTATGAGGCCTGTGTGTGTCGTATTTACACCCCTGGGGGAGGGAAGCAGTTAGGGTTGAGGAGAGGAATTATCAGAGTTTTAGAGACAATAAATTTTACAGGGTTTTATTGAGGCATATTTTTGTACTTTGTATTTTGTACAGTATGCAAAGAGGTCAATATTAAGTGTTAAGTTCTAAAGTAAACACAATTTCTAATCCTCAGCCCCAGAGATACTGAACTGGAGTAGCTTTCTATCATCTTTGTGAGATTTGGGGGAGTTCTTATTTATTTGAAGCTTAAGAGAGCACTTTAACATGGTTGGGGTTTGTGGGCTTTGTACATGTCTTTCTATGAATGTGGCAATATCCATAAGAATTGGAGAACTGTAATTAAGATTATCGTTTCCATTTGTTCCTCGTTTTTCCAGGAGTGTAAATGGTTTTTAAGTCTGCTCAGCTGACATTTACTACTTAGTTTGTGTCTATGAACAGGCTTTTGTTTTAGTTTTTTCATTAACTTTCTAAAAGTTGGAGGACAATTTTGGCATTTTTGAATTCCAGAAGGTGCTAAACTAAAATAGTTAAGTATTTTAAAAATGAACGGGATATTAGGTATGCCATGGTAAAATCAGTACTTTCACCTGGTGAAGTAAATTTGGTGTTAATATATGTTTACTTTTTCATTCTAACTTTTAAGATTACTGTGTTTATGTTGTCTAGATAAGGTTTTATGCTCCTATTTTAAGGTTGTCATCTCAGCAAAGAAGACACATTGCTGGCTAGGAAATTCACACACAGCCAGTTAGTATCTCTGTGACCTTGAGCTAGTCACTTAACCTACCTGGTCTTCATTTTATCTGTAAAATGGGGATGGGTAATCTTTATCTTATCTCCCTGGGTGGTTGTGAGACCCAGTGAATATAATGACTGTGAAAAACAACAAAATGCTAAATAAGTGTAAGTTGTTAATGCTTTAGAACATTATAGTTAGCTATTTTGAGGCCATTAAAAAAAAAGATCCAGCTTCTTACCAGTGGTGGTGGTCCTGGGGGAGGGGAAACTGATGTAAAGTAGGTTGAAGATATGAAGTTGTAGCACTTAATAATCTGAAATTGCTGCTTAATTGGTAGTGGAATTTCAGCTTAATTTTTATCCATTAAATTATTAATTTTTTTTGCATCAGCATGCCACATACTTTTTCACCATACATCCTACTGAGTAAACTTTTTAATCCTTTTTAGAGAAACTTCAAATGTTTTTTTAATTATTGACAAAATTTGTACCTTTTCTTGTTTGTGGCTCTCATGAAATTGACTTTTTAATGTTAGCGGTTATAATTGAGGAAAAATACTTCTGAATCTTAGTTTCTGTTTTCTTTACAGAATGTAGGGATCTTTTTGAGCAAATGTGATACCAGTTGCCCCTTTATTTTCCTGTTTGTGAAGGTAATTTGATGGATTCAAGCCAAAACATTAACCTACTTGTTTTTCATCTTCACTCAAGTTCTTCCTTGCATTTGCCACCCTGACAAGAACTTTTTCCTCATTTAAATCAAGCAAGCACCCTGTATACAGAGTAACATAGCAGACAGAGGATATAAAGAACAGCATCAGCTTACCCCCTCAGGTCACTTCTTCAAACAAAATTCTACCTTTCCTTTGTATTTCTTGATTATCTGTATATGCTTCGTTTCTGGATTATGGTGCCGCATTTGTTGATTTGTGTGGCTTTGTTTTCCTGGCTAGATTATAGGCTTCCTGAGGGCAAGAATTATTTCATGTCATTGTGGTATGCGTGAAGTTACACTAATAAATCTGATTGAAAAATAATCTCTGTTTTCCTTCCTGCCTCAAACTAGTGATGTTAGCCTGGTCTTGCTGAATTTTTCAACCACTCTTCTGCTTGGAATGGTTCTTGACCCCAGCAAATTTTTCAGAATTCTTCCTGTGGTTTGGTTTGGTGATCATGGCATCTTCACATCTCCCCTGACCAGTGTGCCATCAGAGTGTCTGGATGGATTAAATCATTACTGCCATGTTTCCGTATTAAACCAGTGGATTATTCTGTGCCGTTTTTTTCATAGGCCAAGATGCAGTTAATAGGGCCAAGTCTGAAGGGACTCTGGGCCAGATAAGGTGAAAGAGGTGAGAATCTGGTGCATATTACACAGTAAACATAATTAATTTTTAGACTATTGTATGTAATCTTAGTGTTTGTAGTTCTTAACATGTAATGTAAGCTTGACTTGTGTATTTTCTTTTAGTGCCATTTAGTGTAACATTTCAATAGCTATGTTACAGACTTCTTGAAGGTATAACCACCCTAGCAGTTCTTTGCATTCTCTACCTGCCTGGTAGGTTACTCTGTACATTGTGGGTGCTTTCTGTTACAGATAAGTATATTGATGCTGGACCTGTCTCTTGATTTTTAAGTAAAATTTAATTTGGCCAATGTCTTGGGTTTTTAAAAATGTAGTTCTTTAAATCTTATAATTTATGGATAGTTTCAAGTTATTGGCAAAAAGAGGTTGTTTCCTAGACTGAAATAAGTGTTCATTTGTTTCTCTCTGAGGCCTTTTAGATTTTCGTTGTTTCTTAGGGTTTGGTTAAACTGGATTGGATAGAAGAAAAAGGAACTTGTGCATTATTCAGGCTTATCTTCTTCGTCTTAAGTGTGCAGAGGCTATTGGTAATAGTTTCGTGATTATGCTTGCTTTAAAAAGTCATTCCAGCGTTCATTAGTGAACAACACTGTTCAGGTATCTGATTTGAAGATAAAAGACTTGGGTTCCAATCCTGGCTATGCCCTTTCTATCTTTGTGACCTTGGACAAATAATTTAACCTTCGTAAGTTTTCCAGTGCGTAATCTGAAAAATGCTATTATTACCACCTAACCTAGAGTCAGTTGTCATTTACATGCCAAATACTATTTAGAAGATTAGGCTACACAGATGAAGGTGAACACAAGGCTCTTCTTTCTCCACTTGTTTACAGTAGCATTGACCATTGCGTTGTTTGTTAACACTCTTCTACCTAGAACATAAACACCTAGAATATCTATTATATACATAGGTATTCTACTTGAAAATACTTACAATATACAGTACCGTTCCTTAGTTGATCATGAATTCTTTGAAATCAATAGTACTCTTTTTTATTCCTTGTGTCTAGCACAGTGTCTGGCCCATAATAGGGATTCTCTAAATATTTGTTCACACAGTAAGTCTTGTGAGAATAAGATACTGTAAGTGAAAGTATTTTGTAATGGTTTAGTGTCCTATTTTAATTGTTTTGATTCATGTTTTGTATCTTTAATGCTAAAATGAGAGTTTTTAATCAGTTGGTGTATATTTTAGACTGCAAGTTAAAAAATACATATTAGAAATAATTAGGGCCAACCATTTCATATTCTTGTCTATTATCTGCATGTAATGTTTGATCATTTAAAAGTACATTGAGGACCTAAATATGTTTTGATACAATGCTAAGTGATTAGTGTTTTCTAATTTATTATAATATACATGATTTTAGTGTATTAAAATATGTACATATTTCTATAAATATGGTGTTATTACTCATACATAAATTTTGAAGGCCATGTATAAGCTGAAGTGTCTGTCAACAGGCATTCACGACTTGAAGTTACAGCATTTCAATGTATATTTTAATAATCAACTTGTTGGCTGTCATAACCAATGAGTTTTACCCTGACTTCAAAACTCTTACTCTTCCACCCATGGGCAGTGCTCTGAATAAATAAGGTCAGATGAACTCAATTTAAAGTTCTTATACTGGTAAACGTGTGTGATGCCCTGGAAACCCAAGAGAATTTTTACAAGTAGCCTATCTGAAATTCTCTTATGCTGTAATTTGAGCTGCTTTGTGTCCTTAGAGAGCAAGTTCATGGCAATCGTATAGAGGTCCTCTCTCTCTTTTTTTAATTCTCAAAAACCAAGTGCTTGTAGTAGCCTTGTAAGTATCAAATATATGAAAATGCTATCAATTTCTGTGTTCCCAGTGTTCGTAATACTGTTTGTTTTGCATCCTTGGCTGCAGTCAGATTGAACTGCTTCTTCCTCTCTGAACACACCCAGGAACTTTTTAACTTTCTTGCCCTTGCTTTTATTTTGTCTACCTGAATTGATACGCCTCCACCATCTTGTATCTCTTAATAACAGTATATATACACTTAACTTTCTAGTAGCTCCTGTGAGATTTTTACTCTTCACTCTCTTCTCCCTTCTATTAGTATATTTCCCTTCTGTAACATTTTATTTCAGTGTGACTTTCCTATTCTGTGTCATATAATTAGTTGTTTACATCTTAACACTTAACTACATTTTTGGCTTCCTGAGGATAGAGATCTCATTCTTCTATCCTTGCAGTATCTGGCACAAGGCTCCCAACATAATGCATTGTACGTGGTAGGTGTCAGTGGTAGAATTTGTTTTGGTGTGAGACACATTGGGAAAACTATATTGTGAAATATTAGTATCATTTGCTATAATTTACTGTCAAGTTGCTTGTTTTTTTCCTCAGGGGCTGCAAGCTGAATGTAGAATATAAATTTTCCAAAATCAGGCTCATTAAAATCAGCTACTTAAGGAATTCCTTCTTTTTTTTTTTTTCCCCTGGTGAGATAGGGTCTTACTCTGTTGCCTGGGTTACAGTGTAGTCGCATGATCATAGCTCACTGCAACCTTAAACTCCTGGCTCAAGGGATCCTCCTGCCTTAGCCTCCAGTGTAGCTGAGTAGCTGAGACTAAGGGTGCATGCCACCACACCCAGCATGTTTTTTTTTTTGTTGTTGTTGTTTTTTTTGAGACAGAGTCTCACTGTGTTGCCCTGGCTAGAGTGCCATGGCGTCAGCCTAGCTCACAGCAACCTCAAACTCCTGGGCTCAAGCGATACTCCTGCCTTAGCCTCCCAAGTAGCTGGGACTACAGGCATGAGCCACCATGCCCAGCTAGTATTTTCTATACATTTTAGTTGGCCAATTAATTTATATTTTTTTTTTTTTTTTTTTTTTTTTTAGTAGAGACGGAGTCTCGCTGTTCCTCAGGCTGGTCTCGAACTCCTGGACTCAAATGATCTGACTGCCTAGGCCTCCCAGAGTGCTAGGATTACAGGCATGAGCCACCACGCCCAGCCCCAGCATGTTTTTTGTTGTTGTTTGTTTTGTAGAGACTGAGTGTCCCTATTGCCCGGGTTGGTCTTGAACTCCATGCCACCTTCCCAAGTGCTAGGATTGCAGGCAAAAGCCACCGTGCCGGGCCCGTTACTTAAGACACTAGACTATTTTAATAACTTGGTTACCCCAAATTTAGCATTTGAGGATTGTGTTTATCAGTAGATGATAGTTTATTTATCAATGCATATTAAGTGGTTACTGTGTGCCAGGATTGCTGTGGGAGGAAATATAAAAGGACTTAGGCCTTGTCTTCTGACTTCTGTTTCATATAGTTGATAATTGACTTAATCATAACTTGTCTAAAACTATATATAGGAGTATAGTATTTAGCATGGAGAAGTATTCTGTAAGTATTCTAAATGCAGGTCTTCTGCATTTAGAAAACCTGATATTAGAATCTAAAGAAGCAAATGAATTAGGGCATTATTTTTGGCTTTACTGACTAAATTGTTGGAAGCACCTTCATTGGACAGTATTTCATTAGCAACTAATGTGATTACATTTCTAGTTGCATACAAGATCTACCCTCTTAGTGCTGAGGAGAAAAAAGAGATTTATAAAACGAGATCGCTTTTCTTGAAATGTATCTTATTGTAGATGAGTTCAAACTTACCACAAGAGAACACAGTATCTAATGTTGTGCTTGTTAAGTACAAAATTGAGTTTTATACGGTAGGTACTCAAAAGTTGAGAGAGATTCAGTCCTGGGATGAAGGTACTGAAGATGACTTCATGGAGAGAGGAGGGACTTGAACTGGGCTTATTTGTTTGGGGTAGGTATAGAAGAATGAGGAGCTTAAAGGTGTAATTGTGGTCAGGATCTAATGGTAAGGTGAATAAGCCCTCTCAAATCGAGGATCCATAGTTACGAAATAAAAGGAAATTTGAGCTGAGATTATTAAAGTTCTTGAATGGAAGCTTAAGAAATTAGATCTAGCAGATATACTATGTTGAATGGATTCGTGTCCCTGAATAGGCAGTAACAACATGAAAAAAGTGTATGAAAATATGTAATGTATAAATGAACTGAAAAGGAAAATAAAAATGCCTTTAGATCTTTTTATGACATTATTTCCCTTTTTGGGACTACATATAAAGATTTCTGTGGGCCCTGGTGGCTCATACTTTTAATCCTAACACTTTGAGAAGCCCAGGCAGTAGGATCACTTGAGGCTAGGAGTTCCAGACCAGCTGAGCAACGTAGTGAGACCCAGTCTGTACAAGAAATACAAAAATTAACCAGGCGTGGTGGTATGTAGTCCCAGCTACTTAGGAGGCTGAGGCAGGAGGATTGTTAAGCCCAGGAGTTTGCTATTGCAGTGAGCTGTGATGATGCCACTGCATTGTCTGGGCAACAGAACAAGACCCTGTCTCAAAGAAGTAAGTTTTGGAGGAGTTAGAAGCGGTGTAGTTAAAACTTACTACCTGTTTAGTTTCTCTACTTAATAGTTTAAGATGTTTTGTTAAATAAGCAGGAGCTAGTTTATTGTCTAAATGACCCCCACCAGTCCTCTGTTCGTTCACAGAAATCTTCCTTTAGTGGAAGCTCTAATCATTTTGTATTAGTACATTCAACTCTCGTTTGTTTGTTCAGAGATTTTTTCTTCTAAAGTTAGAGTACTGTTTGAGACCTAATACATGATATTTTTGTGAGTTGCTCACTCAGTAATTTTTCACTCATATGTAGGGAAAACTTTTACTTAACGTCTAATGCAGTATAGAAATGATGTTTAAAGTAAAAGTGAATTGTGTTTTTAATATATACATTTAAAAAGTGCTGATTAATATTACCTGGTTAAATAAAATTAAATATTTTAATGTTTGCTTATACTCTGGTTGATGTCATAGTAGAATATTTGTTACTTTTTAGATTTAATTTTTACACATAATTGTACATATTTATGGGGGTACATAGTGATGTTTCAATACATATAATGTATAATCAGATCAAGGTAATTAGCATATCTATCATCATCTATCATTTCTTTGTGTTGGAAACATTCAGTGTCCTTCTAGCTATTTGAAACTATATGTTACTGTTAACTGTAGTCATCCTACAGCATAGAACAACATTGGAACTTATTCCTCCTTCCTATCTGTAATTTTGTATTCTTTAACAAATCTCTCGCTATCCCTCCCATCCCCACGCTTCCTAGTTTCTAGTACCTTTAATTTTTGTAAGGCAAACGTGATAACCACTACGCTATGGAAACTCCTTAATTTTTGTAAAAATAGGTACACAACAGGATTTTTAACATGGGAAATGAGATTAGATGGTGGCTGAAGGGAAAATAAAGGAAAAATATTTTTCTCAGGGTTCTGGTAGCCATCATTTTTAGCTTCCTTAGCAGCTTTTATTTCTAGCATATTCTTGTAGACTTTCCTGATTGGAGTTTGAATTAATTTGATTCTTCTTTATGTGGAAATAGCAGAGATGCTAACTGTGCAGGTTTATGACTCAAAATTATACCTGTTTATGGAGTAAGGAATGTTGTATCCAGCATCCAGCATTTTGTGTGGTTTTGTGGACTTAAGGATAAAACTATTCATGAAGTTTTTGTTTTACTTCTACATGAAGTCTATGTTTTACTTCTATATGTTTTACTTCTTTCAGCAAAAACAGGCACTCTTCATATTTTTTCTTTATGAAGCATATATTTTCACTTCTCCCCACCAAAGAAAAGCAAGAGAATTCAACGCTATCTCTACCCCTCCACCCCAGATCCAAATGCATTTGTGCCCTTCTCCCAGTAGATGGCAACAATTAGGCTGATTTTGGAGAAGACTGAGTGGTCTTTAACTTTGTGATCAGATCTGTTTGCTAATTATTTCTCAACTTTCATTAGGAATTTTGGTGTTTATTTTCACATCTTGGCCTCAAAAGACTTTTTTTGGAAAACTAGACTGTTAATTTTAGAGTTTGTCTTCTTTTTTACTCTGTTCTTCACCATGCCTTTTGAAAAGTTTTGCCCTTCTAGTTGCTGCTATGAGGTAAGACTTGGGGAATTTCAGCTTTTGGTGTGGCACTGTAAGATAATCTGCTTCTGTCTCTTCTACCCATCTAGTATTACTTTTCAGCTGCCTGTATATTAGGCCATGACATTTTTTCCAGATATCTTCTCATTACACAAACTAAGGACTACTGAAAGGAATTACTGAAGAGATAATAGACCCTCATTTAGTATCTTCACTGTGGTGCCTGTTTTAATTGATAACTTATTTCTTGAATCAGCTAAGGAATTGGTAAACTTATGTGTGCTGGAATATCAGAATTTCTTTCTCTTCTGTAGGATGGGCCTACTAATTATGTGGTTGCTTACATTCGGTCATGTGTGTTAAAGCTTTGTTTCTTGTTATTAAAAATAAAATCAAGATGTTTCATAATAACACAATTAACTTCTGAGAGTTTACTGTATTTCAGGAAACCTAGAATTTTTTCGTGATTCTTGCTGAGTTTATTTACATTTTTAATGCAATAGTAAAGGATTTGGGAAGTTTTCCATATTAAGAGAGTTATAAAGTTAGAAATGGCATAGTCTATTTTAAGGAATGTAAAGTCAAGGACTTAGTAAAACAACAGTTCTAAAATTCTAGAATTATGTCTATTTTGAGGGTTAGTATTAGAATCATGGCACAAGGAAAGAAATTAACTTGGTTTCAGCAACTGCTCATTTATCTATAAAGGTGTTGCTTGAATTGCATTTAGCAAAATACTCAAGACATCTCTGCTCTCAGTGAAGTTTGTCTAGCACTGGAGATAGAATTAATGTAAGAGTAATAAGCAAATGATATGTATTATTGTAAATATTTTTGAGCACTTATTTCAAGCGCTAGGCCAGGGGGATTATAAAGATATCTCTCCGTGGCCTTCAGGTTATAGTCTTATAGGGAGGGTGGTAAACTTGGGCACAAAATTAATCGTAAAAATTCTTAAACTGAATTCTGAGACATTACACAGATGCTTCATTATGTCGCCAGCTGTTTAGAATAAAGAATGGTGAAAATATTACCAAGATATTTCCCAGAATATTGTATTATCTGTATCCATGTATACTTGCCCACATTGAATTCTAAATTAAATTCCATGTTACCTTTCTGATATGTCTGTAACTAACAATAAAATACGTATAATATAGTTTAATAATTTAGGTAAATCCAGTGGTGAGGGAGATTACTAGGATAGGAATAATGTAAGGCATCGTGAATATTAATAGCAACAACAGCAGCTAACCACTATTGAATCATTCCCTTGGCTCAGTGCCTGGCCCATGGTACTTTACAGAGGTTAGGAGAGTCTCTGGGGGTGGGTGATAATGTGATAATTTCAAGGGATAAAGGAGTTTAGTGAAGCAGTTAAGACAGATTCAGTTTAAATCCAGGCTCCAAGATTACTAGCTGGGTAAACTTGGGTAAGGCCCTACTTTTGTCTTCAGTTTTCCTATCTGTTAAATGGGAATTATAATAGTATCTTTGTTGTTGTAAGGATTAAATTAGTTAACATTTGTAAGACTTTTAAAGCAATGCCTGGTACAGGATTATAAAATACTCTTTTTGGGAGGAAAGACTTTTTATTTTCCTTTTCTTTCCATCTGAAAAGATAAGTTTGAGAAGATGAATTTCTCTGCTATCATCTTGGAATTATTTGAGTGGTAGAGTTTTAGAGTAAAAGGAGATCGTCAAGAATATTGATGGGCTCAGCAGCAAGATGAACTTGGGTTCTAGTTTCCTTGTTGTTTGGTTTTAGGCAAGTTACTTAATGTGTAAATTGTAGAAAATACATACTTCTCAGGTCTCAGGATTCTTTCCAGTTTTTAATGAAAAAGTGAAGTCTTTAGCACTGTGCCAGTTGACAGGTAAGTGATCAAATAGTATTTGCTGTATTTAAAATTTTCTGGTTAAGATATTGGATCCAAAAGGAGTTTAATAGTAGCTTTTATTCTGTAATAGTAGTTCTTTTAGATGATATTTTATTTTCACAGTTGATATAAATGTATAAAATTATAGTCTACAGAGTGTGAATTTATTATTTTTAATATGTTATAATTTAGGTGTTGGTAAATTTAGTGAGCAATTAAAGTGAAATGTAAAGATTGAAAGGAAAAATAACTGACTTGGATTAAGTACTTTGAAAAGTCTTTTTGGAGGCAGTTTCTAAATTTGATTCAGGTTCAAGTGTTTTATCACTGCTACTTAACAGTCTGTTTGACTCCTTATATTTTCAAATAAGTAAAATCACTGTTAACAGTGTGACATGGCTTAAAGTTTTTTGATATCTTTATTTTGATATAACCTCAGACTTATAGAAATGTTGCAAAAATAGTATAAGGGACATTTCATGTTCCCCATTACCCATTTCAAGGTCAAGCCCTTTTTTTTACTGATGGAGGATAAATTTTTCTCTTAAAACTTTTTTTAAGCCTGGTGTGGTAGTTTACACCTGTAATCCCAGCTCCTTGAGAAACTGAGGCAAGAGAATGGCTTGAGCCCAGGAGTTGAAGCAAGGCTGCAGTGAGGTATCATGGTACCACTGCACTTCAGCCTGTTTGATAGAGGGGAGACTTGGTCTCTAAAAATAAATACCAAAAACCTCCTTTTTTAAGCAATGAAAACCTTTTTTTGTTTTAAAGACATAAATGTGGTAAAACCTGTTGAGAAAAGAACAATACAGTGAACACATTTTTTTCATATGGTTCTTTAACAGTCATATACTTGTTGATTTTTTAGAATGTTCTGAATGTGTTATAATGTTTTGTTCCTGACTCTTGGCCATCATTAGTGAACATTAGTTTATTACACTGAGCTTTAAGGCAATCATTGGCTATTGGACAGTCCTCAATGGCCTGTTTTTGTAGAACTTAATTGCTTTGTACAGTGAGTATGTTCTCTCTTCCCTTAAAGAAAATGATAATTTTGATAGCTCAAAGATTATTATTATTATTATTTTTTTTTTTTTGAGACAGAGTTTTACTCCCTTGCCTGGGCTAGAGTGAGTGCTGTGGCATCAGCCTAGCTCACAGCAACCTCAAACTCCTGAGCTCAAGCA
>CAUYRT010058134.1:0-66440 GCA_963574885.1 Lepilemur ruficaudatus | reverse complement strand
AGAAATAAGCCAGGCCAGATGGGCAAGAGGGCCTTAGTGAGGTGGGGGCTTAAAAGAGCTTTGACCTATATCTCTATTTTTTTTTTTTTTTTTTGAGACAGAGTCTCACTCTGTTGACCTGGCTAGAGTGAGTGCCGGGGCATCAGCCTAGCTCACAGCAACCTCACACTCCTGGGCTCAAGCAATCCTTCTGCCTCAGCCTCCCAAGTAGCTGGGACTACAGGCATGCACCGCCATGCCCGGCTAATTTTTTCTATATGTATCTTTAGTTGGCCAATTAATTTCTTTCTATTTATAGTAGAGACAGCGTCTCACTCTTGCTCAGGCTGGTTTCGAACTCCTGACCTTGAGCGATCCGCCCGCCTCAGCCTCCCAAAGTGCTAGGATTACAGGCGTGAGCCACCACGCCCAGCCTGACCTATGTCTCTAGTATGGAAGATAGGAAGATACTAAATAGTGTACAATCGTGAATGAAACCAAGTGACCTGGTTTGGCAACAAAGAGGAGGATGAACTGAGAAATTATGTGAGACAAGAGGTAAGGAGACCAGGCCGATAACTGTTAGAAGAATGTGGGTGAAAAGCTCTGAGGATCTGAACTAAAGCAGTTCTGGTGAAATAATGACTGAAACAGAGGTTTGAGAAGTATTTAGGAAGTAAAATTAAGATGATTTGAAATTAGAAGTAAGTAATGTAGATGCATGCATATCAATGTGTACACTCATTCATTCAGTTCACAAATGTCTACTGAGCATTATTTATGTGAAATACCATGATGGCTCAGTCACCACTCCTGCTACTAGCCAAATCACAAGTGAAAAATGAAGGAATTGTCTATTTAAATACCTGAAAGGGAAGGTAAAAAGTGTTTAATTTCTCACCAAGGAGAGACTTTATGTATAATATATAAAAAAACAAAACTTGGACCAGAACATTGTATCGAATTACTAGCTCATTATTATGTAAAATCAAACAGTGATTTCAAATATTAGGATATGACCCACAAGCTTATTCATTCTAGGACTACTAGTTACTGACTAAAGTCGAGGTACGATTTAGAAGTGAAGTGAATATTTTTACCTTCTAGGAGATAGTGTTATTGAGCCCTTTTTTGTTTGACAAGTTTTGACATATTTGTTTACCTGTGAAATTATCACTACCATCAAGACAACAAATGTACTCAGAAGTTTCCTTGTATCTTTTTGTAATCCCTCCCTTCCCCAACTCCTTTGCTACTCCTGACCTCTGACCCCAGGCACCCACTGGTCTGCTTAATTCAAATTTTCTAAAATTTTATACAAAAAAATCATACAGTATGTATTCTGGCTTTTTGTCTGGCTTTTTTCACTTGGTATAATTATTTAGAGGTGCATCCATGTTGTAGCATTAAGAGTTCATTCATTTTTATTGCTGAGTAGTATTCCACTGTATGCATATTCCACAGTTTGTTCCTCCATTCACTTGGTGATGGCCATTTGGGTTGTATTCAGTTTTTGTATATTACAAGTAAAACTGCTATGAACACCCATATAAAACTCTCTGTGTAGACATGTGCTTTCACTTCTTTTGGGTAAATACCTAGGAGGGTAATGGCTGGATCATACCCCAGATGTATGTTTAAGAAACTGCTGAACTGTTTTCTAAAGTGGTTACCATTTTACATTCCCACCAGCAGTACACGAGGATTCCAGGTCCTCTGCACCCACACCAACAATTGGTATGGTCAGTCTTTTTTGTTTTACCTATCCTAATTGATATGTAGTGGTATTGCATTGTGGTTTTGTTTTATTTTATTTTTTTATGAAAATACTATCAACTCTTTATTACTATTATTATTATTATTAACCTTAAAAAATCATTAAAGGCTCCCTACCTTGAGTTTAGAGTGATACAGAGCAAATGGAAGGTATTTCAGGTTGGGGAACCAGGATGAGCAAATTAAAAGGTGAAAATGAGATGATTTGCATGACCAGAATTAAGATTGAATTTTTAAGTAGTTCTTGAAAAACATGGATCTTAATGCTATAGAAGGCAGCCTTATAAAATATAAACCACTAACAAGTACAAAGGAAGAAGTAAGGAGAAACAAATATTTATCATCATTTAGAAACTATTTATTAAAAGATAATAAAATATGGTTAAGCACTGGATTACTAGACATTTGATCTTGAGTGAATTCCTTAAGCTTTCTGTGGCAAAATTTTATCTGCAATGTAGAAATAATAATAATAACATCTACCTTACAAGCTTGTTAATTAGTTGATATGTATAAAGTACCAAAAACAGAGCCTAGCACATAGTAAATGCTCTGTAAGTGTTGGCTATTCTCATATATAGTATTAGGTGGTTTTGTAGGGTGGAAAGCTCATAGATCATGGCACATGGTAGTTTTTCAAAAATATTTGCTGGAAAAAAATGAAGGAATGCTGAAAAAGGAAAAATGTGAGTTTGAATTCCTGCTCTATTATTTACTGCTTGTGCACCCCTGGGCAAATGGGTTAACAACTCTGTGCTTCAATCATTAGTTCATTTATTAAATAAACAATTGTTGAATATCTACTTTGTTCCAGACACAATAGCAAATGAGGTAGACTTTTTCTTTGTTTTTACATAATTTAACTTTAGAGGAAAAGACAACTACAAGCATATAAAAAAATTCACAAAAATAAGTATTTCAATTTGTGATAAACACCCCAAATTCCCTCATCTACAGGTGGAATATAACAAAACTTACTTTTTAATGTCACAGCGATGATTATAAATAGCATGCATAAAAGTACTTGCTTAATGCCTGTAACAAAATGTAAGGAAGTACTCCATGATTCATTAGTAGCATTATTAGTACTACTCAAATAAATATTTCCTGGTTTCAGCATTTCGGTAGCTGATGAACTAGCATAGTGTTCAGAAATCTACGGTTCTTGGGCTGGCCAACTGTTTTTGTTTTTATTTTCTAAATAAAGTGTTATTGTAAGTTAAGGGATTTTTTTTGGGGGGGAAACAACCTGTTTGCTTATATATTATGTACAGTTGCTTTCTCACTATAAAGGCAAAGTTGAATAGTTGTCACAATGCCTCCCAAGCCTAAAATATTTTTTATCTGGCCTTTAAAGAAGATTTTTAACCCCTGGTCCATTATGCTAGTTAGGTCATGTTTATGAAAAATTGGATCTAATATAGGACTATGTATGATGCATCCAGTAATGGATATAAATCTTTTGTGTTGTGAAAACAGAGAGATTGCTCCTAACTGGGGTCATCAGAGAAATCTTCCTGGGAAAGAAAGCATTTGAACTAGACCTTGAAAGATAAATAAAAATTTAAGAGGTGGAAATGGCTGGGGAGAGGGCATTCTAGGAAAATTCTGTATGAAGAAGGGCACCAATTGAAACATAGTATGTTATGAGCACCATTATCTTAGAAACTATTTGGATATGACACTGGAAGACATGGTAGGAAATAAATTGAGAAATGTATTGCAGACCAATGTGTTTGAACTTAATTTGGTAGACAACTGAAGTCGCTGAAGATTTCTGAGTATGAGAATGACATAATCAGTATTTTTTGAAAATATTCGTTTGCTAATTGGTATGCAAAATGAATTTAAGCAAAGAGACAATGAAAAAAAGCAACCATCAGTAAGTGAATGAAAGAATTAGTATAGACATAAGATAATAAGTGTTAGCATTAGGATGATAAATGGAAAAGAAAAAGATAACCACAAATATTCTTATATTTACTGAGCAATTGTGCATGCAGGGTGGAATTGGGGAAAAAGAGTGGAAACTGGTATGTGCCAACAGCATTAATGGTGGTGAGAATTAACGAGAATGATAAACAACGTGAAAGTTGGGAGAGAAACAAGATAAAGGTAGACAGAGAAAAAAATCAGTGGATTTTGGTATGTATTAAGTCAGTGATGCCTCTAGAGTGATAGTGACAGATATAAGATTATAACTTAAAGAGGTGGTGCACATAAAGAAAGTGGGGAACAGCAAGTAATAAGGTGATAATAATAAAACGTGCCTCATCATCACTGAGAGGTTACAATGTGTCAGGCAGTGCTTTAAGCACTTCAGGATATTATTTCATTCAATCTGCATAATGACCTTATCAATAGTCACTATTATTATCATGCCCATTTCACATGCTGGGCATGTGAAATGAGGAAATTAAAGCTTAGCATGGTTAATATTCCCCAGGCTGTCACAGTTAGTTATACTAAAGATTGAACCCAAGTAGTCTAACATCAATTCTTTGTGTTAACCAAACAACTGCATTGCATCCCAAAGGAAAATAAAAATGTAAGATGAATCAAAGCAATGGTGCTTGTTAATTTTCCTGTTGGTTATTGAAAATTTTTATTGCTATTCAGTAAGAGTTACCTGACTACTGTTTAGAATAAAATCTTCATGGTTGTGGGGGAGGCTGCTTAATTTAACATGCAATGTCTACTTATCAAAAACATAGCAGGATAGTATTGTAATATGCCTCTTAGGAGACTAGCTACCTAAAGCCGGCCTGGTTTATGGAAAAAACAACAGGTTCCTGCAGCCAACTGCTGTAGGAGTGGCTTCCGGTCCTCCAGCTTCCTGTCTAGAGCAGAGGTAGCAGCTCTTGGTGGGCCAGTTCTGCGATATTTTTATGTGAATCATTCCTAGAAGTTCAGCCTAAAGCCTGTCAGCCCGAACTCCACCTCTTCCAATGATTTTGTAAGCACTAAATTCCCTCTGTTAAATCCCTTTCTACTTACTCTAGCTAGAGTGATTTCTGTTATATGAACACTAACCTATTTTATAGAATATTGAACCAATAAAATTAGCAAAGATGAGATTGATAACATTGAAGTTTCAGGAATTTCTCTAAAGCTTCTTTATAAACTTTCTCTGCCAAGCCATGGGAGTACACCATCAGGCAAGGGCTGGACAAAGGTGGCTCTTCTTGACTTGTGGCTATTTTCCAAATTGACAAATGGATAGAGAAAAATAGCCAGCAGCCAGTAGATAAGGTTTCTCAGGTTTGAGATCTTTGTCTTTGGATATAGTTTATTATCTTGTGGAATTGACCAGAATCAAATAGTCTTGACAACATCTAGGATTTTAAGGATACTGTGTTACCAAAAAATCTGCCCAAGTCTCAGCCTGTGACTACTCTACCTCAAGAAATCCCTGGGTTCCAGAATCTACACCAATAGGAGCAAGGTGTTTATTCTGTGCACTTCCTAGAGGCAGCCTCTTCAGAGGCTAAAATGGTTGGAGTTTTTTTTTTTTTTTTTAGTTTCTATTTTCACTCTTAATTTCCAGTTGAATTGCATTATCATCTGATAATGTAGTCTGTACTATTTTAAATTTGGAATTAAATGACTTTTTCTTTGCAGCTTAATATACAGTCTATTTTTATAACTGTTCCATGAATAAGTTCCTTTTTTTACTACATTTATCTATAGATCTATATTTATTCAACTTCATTAAAAATTTTTTTAAAATCCCTTCTGTTCTCACTTATTTTTATTCATGTACTCTAACTGGATAAAAGAGATATATTTCTATATTGATTATTATCTATCTCTCATGTACTTCTTAAAGATTTGACTTTCAGTATTTTGATGTTATGATATTTAAGTATCTGGGACAACTATGTCTTTATTGTGGATTCCTGTGTTATAATTTTTAAATGATACTGTCTATATACTTTAATTTTCCTTGAATTTAATTTTGTCTCACACACATGTTTTTAAAGCTTTAAATAGACACTCACTTGATCTGATTGAAGAACCATGAAATTTAAAAGATAGTTAATATGCAAAAAGAACTGCCTACTCCAAAAACAGTGTCATTGTTTTTTTCTCTTTTTTGGTCAGTTTGTTTAATCTGAAGTTCCTTGGTAGGAAAATGATCACATCTTGCAGGGATCATAAATTATTTATATTTGTTTACATATTTTTGTTATTTATCTTTGCATAATTAAAGAATTAGAATTAAGTGAAACTAAATTGTTAACATTTAATCCCTTCGAAACCCTACCTGAAATTTCATTAAGTAATTCTCCCTCCATTTAGTCAACATAATTGATAGAAGCATTTTATAGGGTTTTGGTTGCAATAAAAGCATGTTATTTTCTACAGTGTTCAAGATCCAAATAATAGATTTGTCATAACTTTGCTGAATATTTTCCTCAATCTCATGGGGAATTAAAAAAATTAATCCCATTCACCATCAATATTGCCTTAATAATTCTTACAAGCCTTAAGTAACCACTATGAAATGACCACAAAGGGCCACTATGCCACAATCTAGACTGACAGCTATGAATGGGCTTTTTGGCTAGTCAATGTCACAGAATCTCCTTTATTATTTTTTTCTGTGTTTTATTGGACTTGACTTTTCTGCACATTTATCATGATACACTTAGCAATTAGATTAGAAACTTTATTTTCCACATTTGAAAAATGCCCTCATCTCTGAGGGACCCCCTCAGATATAGCTCTTGGGTTATTATTAATGCTAGTTGCTATTATTAATGCTAGTTGATACCTCATAGGAGCAAAGAAATGTAAATAGAACTGAAAAAAATCTTATTTTCTATTTTCTATGTTTTATTTTTAATTTGTCAAGTTCATTGCTTTTTATACCTATTAATTTGTTTTTAATAAGGTCTTAGTGTTAGTTGTTTTGTAGCAGTTCCCCCAGGCAACCTGGTAAAGTCCTAATAATTGTTAAAAATTGAAGGTTCATCCCCCACCATGAGAAGTCATTTCCAAAATATTTTGGCCCAACCGATTCATCTCCCCACAGAATTCTTCTAGCATCTGAGTTTATGGTCAACCCCATGTTTATTACTTCATTGTTTGGTCTTCCATGTGGCTCATTCATAAGTCTACTCAGATCCCTTTTATTGGTCTCACTTTCTGTTTCAATTCCTTCTCCACGTCTTCCCACATCATGTTACCCCACTTGTCTTTATCTACTACTGACCTATCCGTGTCACCTACTAGCCTGGTGCTCCTTCTAAGTCTGTGCCAGCCTTGATGAACAGCTGTTTAGAATATTTTTTTTTTCCTGAGTCCTGATTGTCATCAATGGATTGGCTGATTCTGGATGGATTCCATTGAATCCATCAATGGATTGAATGATTTTTGCTATAGCAGATACTCAGAGTAGTTCAGCATTTTTAAAAGCCTACAATCTAATGTGCAAAAATAATGACCTTACCAAAGCTGTTCTACTATATTGCTTTTTAGAGTCTTTCTTCCATTTCTGAGCATTTGCACTTGGTACCCCATATATTCTTCTGAACTCAGTTTCCCTGCATAGTAGCAATCCAGCTGCATTAAATCATGCTTCCATCTTTATATTCTTCACATCTGCGTCTCAAGAATTCACATTCCCACTGGAGAATTATTGGGCCATACGGTCCTCTGAAGTACTGTCCTCTAGATCATAGGTCACCAATCTTGTATCTCTGGGACATATTCTTCCAAGTCTTCTTAAATTTTCTGACTGTATTATCTGTCTGGCCTCACCCAAAATGATTCTTATTCTCCAGAAGTGGAAAAAAAAATTGTTTTCCTCTGACATACACATAATACACAATCACACACATAAACTAATTCTGTAGGGATCGATAAACTGCTTTGAGAGCTTGAAATATTGCTTCATGTGAATGAATGATGAATATATTTTGTAAAATAAAAAAGTCACTTTTATGCAAGAATGTGTAAAATTTTAATTGATCAATTATTTATATAGACACAGGCTAGTATTGTCTTAATTTACATACTTGTTAAATGCCCTGAAATTTTTTGCCCATGCCATTGACCACCAAGGGTGAACTTTATAAAGGCAGAAATAATGTCTATTTATATTGCTTTCAATAGCATGAGGACAAGGCTTACTAGATAATTTTTTTAATAAGGAAGGATGAAAATAACTCAGGCCTATTGTTGTATTTCATCCTAGTGAGATTCAAGGGTGAGGTTGATAATTTCTTGAGACAAATCTCTAAATTAACCAGCTACACACATCATCTCTGCCAATCAGTATCCAGATATAATTGGACCCCGATTTCTCTCTGTACCAGTAATGGCCTCAGAGGACTGGAGGAAAATTAGAGCAAGCAGAGACTGGTTGGCTCACAGGCACTTGGGAAATTTTTTAGCTATTAGAAGTAATAATATCCCAATCCAAATCTAACTCAGAGAAAGAGATTTTATCAAGTTCTTTGAGTTTCAATATTAGAGTTTTCTCCAGTGTCCCTCCTAATCTTTTCCCTCCTTTCACATGCATCAAACCAGGAGAGAAAATGTTAATGTCTATCTAGTCCTTGTCTTTTATCTGAAATGAAATGGTACCATGCATTTTTTTTTCATATTCTAGTTCCAAATTCAGCCATGTGCCTTTGAAGATTTTAAATATTATAAATTTAGGTGGCCAAATTTCTCTCAAGGAACTATAAAATATTATAGGCAAGAAATAGGAGCAGTATTTTAAAGCAGTTAGTTTGCACAACAGGAAAAATGAGACTAATCATTTATGGCTACTACACATTGAGACAATGGCACATCTTGGTTATAAAGACAAAGAAATATTTCCTTCCTGCCTGGTTAGTATTGTGAGGAAAAAAGATTCAAAACTTGTAAATAATGTAAAAGGATGCTTGCATATGTTTTCAATGTTGCACCAAAGCATTGTTTAACAAAAAGAATCACAGAACAAATATTTGATTTTTCAGGAGAATGTGTTATTGTTTGATTTTGTTATTTGCTATTTATTAAGAGCTAAGACTGTGAAGCACATGTGAACTTGGAGATTTTTATTTGGTACAGATACAAATAATTTCAGTTGTAAAAAAGTTAACCCTAAAGGTTAACTGTAGGACATTTAGCAGTTTTTAAAATCTAATCTAGTAATCTTTTCTTAACATTTCTCTATAAAATATCCTATAAATAATCCAGTTCCTAAATACACTTTGAACCACCTTGACTATCATGCTAGTTCCCTCATTAATTAGTGAGCTGAATAAATTTTGGACACATGTTCACTTCACATTTGTATGAGGGTCATGATTGTACCTTTTGGAAATTATTCTTTGTTAGTACATTCCAACTCTGCTTGAATTCTAGGCCTCTTTTGCAATAAAACTTAAGCCTCTATGGCAAGTGCTTCTGCAAACTTAATTCATTAATTCTCCACAGTTGATGAAAGGATTCTCAAAAATGAGGAAAAGAAAACCCCTCTTGTGGGCCTTCTTTGTTTTAGGTTTGTCACTAATTTAATCTGATTTCTTAGGCATCCCAGCAGAGGAACCAACTGCTAGAATAGGATGAAGGTAATTAGCTAACATGGCCCTTGAAGGTACAAACTGCATGATTATTAACGTGGTTTTCGGGCTGCCTCTGACCAGCAGCTTCCTGCTGTGTTTTCACGTAGATGTTTTGAATACTGTTTTGCTAACATTTCTTGCCTAAGCAGGCTCTTTGATTTTACTTTCTGTACGCTTAGCTTTCACTGCACAACTATCTTGCTATTGCTGCTAGCCAGTTAACTGGGGTGCCAAAGGAAATCCAAAATATCATAACATAGTTGTTATACTCTATTATATTTTGTAAATAGAAAGGATTCAATAGAAAACAAAGCCATTCAGGGAAAGAAATGGCAGCTGAATACAGGCTGCTTCTGTGAAAATGATTTTGGAACTAAGCAGAGATATTTATTTTCTATTTTCAAAATCAAAAAGTTTGAGATTCGACATCAAAGGGCCAACATCATATCACAGAAGTTCCCAGGGGTCAGAGAAGACAGACTGGACACATAGCACTGTGGGAACTTGATATGGCCACTAGGCAGACTTCAAAAAGGAAAGAGGGTCTGAAGGATGCTAAAGTGGCTCTATTGGCAAGTTCTAAAAATGGTTTCTCAACCAGCATTTTAACGCTGTGATAAACTTTGCAAAACCCTAGGGTAATAACTTACATGCAATGGAAATAAATCCTTTTCTGATGTTTGTATCTCTGCATCATAAAATAGAGGCAGGTAATAGTAGGCATTTACGATAGTTTCTTTTCCAGAAAAAAAATTTCTATTGTTCTTATTTTAATTTCAATGCTGTGTTATAGCCACTTATCTTAGCTAGCTTAACACAAAGTGACTGAATAAAACATTTTGACTTACTGGACTCATTAATTCTGTAAAATCAACCTATATGTTTGATGAAGAAAGCAGGCTGAGGTTTGGTAGGGAGATTGAGAGATTGTGAGATTGTAAGACTCTTACTTTTTGTTTATTTGTTTACTGAATGTACTGAATTACTGTGGTTCAGGGACCAAATATGTGAGCTATATGTGACACTAAAATAACAAACTGAAATAGTTGTATTTTGGTTTTAATCAATAAAACAATTATCCAATACTTCATAAACCAAAGACTTGATTGGACAAGTTTAAATTTGTTTTTACAGAAGGTACTTTAATCATTTTATGTGTTAGTATGTATTTTAAAAACCCACATGACGGAATGTCTGAGCATATTCAGAAAATCTGACTTTAGAAAATGCAGACGTCTCTCTGAGGAAACACAGCAGGAAATCCAACATCTGCTACAGTGACGGGAGAAATCCCTTGGTTTCAATACTGCCTCTGTCTTAATTTCCTGTCCTCTTTTTTGTTAGCTTATTTAACCTGCAATTTTATAATTAAAGTACAATGTTTTCAACTCACTGAAAATAACCATATTCAACCTCACTCCCCTTATGTGGGTCTAGAAGCCCTGGTGGATTTGCAACAGGTTAGAGGAATGTCTGGTTTTTTCCTGAGCTCCTACATTCTGCACAGAGTTTTACAAATTGAATGCCTCACCAAACAGCACAAAAGGGATCAGGATAAAACTACTTTATCCTGTGTGATACTTGACTGTGGTATTTGCATGCAATGGTCTGAGTTTGATTCCTTGGATTAAAAAAAAAAAAGATAATGCCTATGAAGATGTTTTGTGTGGCATTCCATTTAACCCTTTAAAATGCCAGGCCTGACAAAGAGGAAGCCATATGCCTTCTTCTAAATTCAGAAGATTATATTCCAAAATAAAACAAACATTCTAGCTTTAATATGACTTGGCATATTTAACTCTTATTCATTAGGTGTTATTTCTTGGTTTAATTCATGTAGACCATTCTTATTTTCCTAATTTCAAGGGTTTTATGGGAAGCATTCCAGTGGCTTTCATCTACTGACATCATTGTCATCTTTACATCTTTTCCTTTGAAATTTATTTCATTTCTTTTTGTCTTAGCAAGTCCTTCTCCATCTAGCAATTAGAAAACTTGTATCTACTGTATTATTATAATTAGGATTCTTTCAAATATGGATTATACAAATCCAATTCAAACCAGCTTGAGCAAAAAGAAAAACGTAAAGGAAGTGTATAAATTCTGATGGTAGGCAGCCTGCTCTCTTCAATCTCTGAGATTATTTTATGATAATATTCTCCTCTTCCTTGGGTAAAGGCAGATGCCATGGGGTGCACAGATCATCAGGGATTTGTCTCTCTCCATTCCTCAGCTTTACTTCCCTCCAGGCAGACTCTGTGAATGAGGTGGCCGGTATTAGTTTCAAAGTTATATCACCCTAGCTTACCAACTGCAATGGACACAGAATGCTTGTTTCCCAATAATTCTAGCAAAAGTCCAGGGCCTAGATATTATGGAGAGAGTGTGGATTCTGTGTCCAACAATTATACCATTCACCATATTTAGAGGGTTTTGTACTTTGTTTAGCCAGACTTTGGTCATGGGTCCACCTTACCGCTGCTAGGCAGGGTTAGAAATAGCTCTGCCATTATTATATTTTATTCAAAATATATACTTGAATAAAATTTTTTATTCAGTGACTAGAAGGCAGCACAACAGATTGTTTGTAAAAGAAACACATATAAACCATGGTCAAACTCTTGGATGACACACACCCACATACACACACAAATTTTGCCTCATACTTAAAATTTAAATAATTCTCATAAATAGTACAATGCAACTATTTCTCCTATAACTAGAAATGCACTCCTTCTTTCCACACAGAGAGTACCAAAGATTCATGCAGTCATTGCATCTGATTTCCAATTCCTGATCACTGAATGAGTTATGTACATTATCCTTGTGAGATCCTGACTGGGACCTCAAGCTCTGGAATCCCATGATAAATAAACTTAATCAACTCAACTTAATCTGCAAACATTGTAGGATAACTGACATTAAGATGCCTGTTTGAAAAGAGGAAAAAGAAAATTATACAGTCTATGACAGGATACATCACTTCAGATGACCAAGATTAGTCAGTGAATATTTGAGAATCGGAGAATTGTCCTAGTGGTCAAATGATCAAAGGTCTCTTTTTCTGTCTTGCAAAAACATCTTCCTTAAAACTTTAGGTAGAAGAGAAGGTCTTTAGATCACAATGGTGGACTAAACTGCCTTGCTTTGAACCTACTGAAGAAGTCCTAAATTTCTTTTCAAGGAGCTTCCTTGATGGGCCTCTGTACATCTATCAATTAGTTCTGGTTCTGGTTGTTTAGGTGTAAACATGGGAACTTTATCATGATGTGAGAAGAAGCAGGACATGGTCAAACAGACTTGACTGTCAAGACTACTGTGTACTGTTTTTGCTGAAAGTATTTTTATCTATTAATTACCAAGATTAATAATTCCTGATTATATTCTTTTTTCTACTTCCAAACACTTCATATTTGTCAGAACTATATTCAAGGTAGCAGAATTTCTTCTGAGCTGTTCCAACTACAACTTAGAGGGACACCAAACTGTGAGATCTATCCAAAAGGTTGGTAAAGACCCAGAGAGGTTTATATAGTGTACTGGACAGATAAAGATTTATGATTCCTTTGAAATATGAAATAAAAACAGTTCTGGAATAAGTAGACAGCTATACCTATTGATGTCATGTTAACATTTTGATGTTCCTCCACAATTACTTTTATTATATTTAATTGACATATAACAATTGTACATATTTGTGGGGTAAAGTATGATCTTTTGAAATATACATACAACATGTAATGATCAAATCAGGTAATTAGCATATCCATCACCTCAAACATTTTTCATTTCTTTGTGTTAGGAACATTCAAAATCCTCTCTTCTATCTATTTGAGAAAATACTATAAATTATTGTTAACTGCAATCATCCTACTGTGCTGTGAAACACTGGAACTTATTTCCCCTTTCTAGCTATAATTTTGTATCCATTAACCCATGTCTCCCTAATGGCTGGAATAATTTTACAGTCCCACTAATAGTGCTTAAGAGTTCCCATTTCCCTTCATCCTCACCAGCATTTATTTTTGTTTTCTTGATAATAGTCATTCATTCTACCTAGAGTGAGATCATATCTCCTTGTGGGTTTGATTTTCATTTCCCTCATGCTTAGTTATATTGGGCATTTTTCATATACTTTTTAGCCATTTGTATGTCTTCTTTGGAGAAATGTCTGTTCAGATTTGTTTCACTTGGAATTTTTTTTTCTTTTTGCTATTGAATTGTTTGAGTTATTGCATATTTTGAAAGAACTGACAAGGAGAACAGTTTGAAAATATTTTACCCATTCCACAGATTGTCTTTTCAATCTGTTTATTGTTTCCTTTACTGTGTAAAAACTTTTTTAGTTTGATATAATACTGTTTGTCTATTTTTTCTTTTGTTGTCTGTACTTTTGAGGTCTTATCCATAAACTCTTTGCCCAGAGCAATGTCCTGAAGCATTTCTCCTATTTTTCCTTCTGGCAGTTTTACAGTTTCAGGTCCTACATTTAAGTCTTTAATTCATCTTAAGTTAATTTTTATATATGATGAGACAAAGGAGTCCAATTTCATTCTTATGTAATAGAATGTAAGGTAAATGTCTGCTAGGTCGATTTGATCTACAGTGCATAAATTTGATGTTTCTTTGTTGATATTCTGTCTAAATGATTTGTCCAAATCTGACAGTAGAGGGTTAAATTCTCCAGCTATGATTGTATTGGAATCTATCTCTACCTTTAAATTGAAAAATATTTGCTTTGTATATCTGGGTGCTCTGGTATTGGGTGTATGTTGCTTACACTTGCAATATCCTCTTACTGAATTGATCTTCTTTGTGTCTTTTTACAACTTTTGACTTAAAGTCTATTTTATCTGATATAAATATAGCTACTCCTAATCACTTTTTGTTTCTGTTTGTGTGGGATATCTTTTCCCATCTCTTCACTTTTACTATATGTATGTCTTTACAGATGAAGTGAGTTTCTTGTAGGCAACATATCATTGGTTTTTTGTAAATCCATTTAGGATTCTACATCTTTTAATTGAGAAATTTAATTTATGTATCTTCAAAGTTATTATTGATAGGTAAATACTTACTCCTATCATTTTGCTAGTTATTTTCTAGTCATTTTATATATCCTTTTTTACTTTCTTTTCTTGTTGTTTATCTTTGGGATTTGGTGAGTGTTTGTAGAGATAAGGTTTGATTCCTTGCTCCTTCTTATTTGTGTATTTTATCTACCAGTGATTCTTATACTTTTGTTTGCTTTTATGGTGCTAGTTATCATCCTTTTGCTTCCCGCTGTAGGACTACCTTAAGTATTTCTTTTAAGGCCAGTCTAACTGTGATGAATTTTCTCAATTCTTGGCTGAAAGGTTTTATTTTTTCTTTTTTTAGCACTTTGACTATTAATTTCATTCTCCCCTAGCCTGTAAGATTTCTGCTGAGAAATCTGCTGTTATTCTATTGGGGATTTCCTTACATGTGACTTGACACTTTTATTATTTTAGAAAACTGTCTTTGATTTTGACAGTTTGTTTATAATGTGCCTCAGATGAGACCTTTATGGGTTGCATCTTTATGTGAATTTTTGAGCTTATCGATCTGGATGTTTATGTCTCTACCAAGACTTGGGAAGTTTTCAGCTATTATGTCATTAAATAGTTTTTCTATGCTTTCCCCCATCTCTTCTCTTTCTGTAACTCCCATAGGGTATATGTGTTCACATTTGTGTCCCACAAGTTCATAAGGCTTTTTTCATTTTTTCTTTCTTTCTTTTTTTCTTCTCCTGTTTTTTTATTTAATTGAGTTATTTCAAAAGATCTGTTGTCATCAAGTTCAGAAATTCTTTCTTCTCCTCGATCTAGTCTGTTGTTGATGCTCTCTATTGTGTTTTTTATTTCATTCATTGAATTCTTTGGAGTCCAAGGTTTCTGTTAGATTCTTTTATTACACTATCTATCTATTTGTTGAATTTCTCATTCAGATAATAAATTGTTTTCCTAATTTTGCTGAATTGTGAGTCAGTTTTCTCTCGTATCTCTCTAAAAATTTCCTTAGGAGCATTATTTTGAATTCCTTTTCAGGAATTTCATAGATTCTCCTTTCTTTGGGGTCTGTTACTATAGAATCATTGTGTTACTTTGGAATCTGTTACTGGAGAATCATTGTCTTCCATTGTGTCATGTTTCTTTGCTTTTTCATGTTTCTTGTGTCTCTACTTTGATATCTGTACATCTGCTGGAACAGTAGCCTCTTCCAATTTTATAGAGTAGCCTTCATAGCAAAAGGCTCTTTCCTGTAGATGTGTCCTGTAAAGTCAGTTGAGTAGGATGCTTTGTCTTTGGTTCTAGTTGGGTTCACTAGTGGAGTTTCTGTGTGATTTTGTCAGCTGTAATCAACATCAGCAATGTCTGCAAAGTGTCTCAGTGGCCTAAAAATGGGTTTTTGTGAAGGCAGTGGTGCAGCTTTGCTGGGGGTGTAGATCACCTGGATAGCTAGATTTTAAGCCTTGGTAGGGAACATGCTGAATGTGGTGGCTCCACTTGTTATGGGGCCAATTGACATCAGAGACAGCAGTTACTAATTGGGCTGGTCCTTAGGCTCTGGGGGTATATGTGGCATACAATGGATCTGCCACTCTAAGGGGTGAGGTTTCTGCTAGCAGCGGGCACTAAGTAGGCTGGCCTTTGGGCCCTGGGGTGTATGTACAATGTGCAGCAATTCCATCAGTGGAGGAGTCAGAGTCAACGGTAGTAGCAAGGCCAGGCAGCTGGTCCTTGGGCCCTGGGGGGCATATGCTTTTATCCATTCATTTACACATCCATGGAACCAGCCTCCTTGCTATGCTGAACTACTCATTTTGGGGGCTGCGGGGTGATATATGTGGTCTTGATTCCTGGGTTCACAACTAGACCTCTAGGTCTAGCTAGAGTTAGGGCACTGCAGTCTTTTGTGTAGGGGTGGTACGATGATGATGGGGCCTCAGAGATGTGGAGATGCAGGTTCCATTGGCTCCCAGGGAAGGATACACTTCAGCAAGGGTTTTGTTCTCCAAATGGCACCAAGCCATAGCAGCTTGGGTATCAGGAGGTAGAGGGACACAATGCAACTTCCCTCTCTGGAACAAAATAGCTACATAGACTCTAGGCAGGTTCCTATATTGGACCCAAAGACTGCGGGGATTGTGGAACTTTCCTATAGCTAGTATTGCAGGCATCTGGAGTGGAAAGAGGGATGGACCACTGGGGAATCTCCATTTTCCCACAATGAAGAGTCCATTTTGGTCCTGAGCTAATCTCAGCCAGGTTCATTGCCTCCTTCTCTATGCTGCCATCCTAAGTTTTGTGCTTCAGAGGATCTTTGTCACTTCCCTGCTGAATTACAATGGCCTTTCCTACACACCCTATTTGAAGTATAATTATTTGTTGTCCTCATCCCTCTTACCTCATGATTTTTAGTCATTACTTTTTTCACTAATTTTGAGTGCTATCAAATTTGAAAACACTTCTATATTTGTGATGATTTGGTGAGTATTTCTATTTCCAATTTGAATCACAAAAATCTCTTTGCAACTCAAAGTGATGAATGACTGTGCCTTCTTATCCTATATAATGATGATGTAAAAATCCAAATATACTCTCATCCTTCTATGTCTTAAGACATTTAATTATAATTATGTCAAGCTCCTAGACTTCTGCAAGTGAAGAGCTTGAAAAGTGTTAAAACCATCTGATTGGACAAGTATACCTTTATATCAGTTCTTGAATTTCAGATGTTACTCTCTTAATGTAGTGATGCTTTGTTATATCCATAATTGACTGATAACTACTGAAGTAGGTTTATGCTGATTTTCATAAAATTTGCTTCATAAAGCTTAAAATATTTGACTTTAAGATTTTAAAAAGTACTGTATCACAGTTTGGAATATGTTGTCTAATTTATTTGAACATGAAATACTGAGTGAGTTGGTGAGTTGTATTTCTCAATACTAATGATGCACGTCTCTGGAAAGAGTTAACACAGTACAATAGCATTCATTTCATTCTAAGTGCTAGTACGGAACACATAGGTTTATTATGACTATATACAGCTGCATATAACACATTATTTATAACACATACAATGCACTGTAATACACTGTGTTATAACTCGTTGTGCACTTGCTTATAGAATAGGGACCATGCAGTTCATTTCTCTAGTTCATTTGTCTAGTGTAAGGCCTTAATAACTTAAAAGTATTTGATAAACAGTTTTCAAAAAACAAATGAATCAATAAGTGTACCGGAGTTCTACACTTTTAATAGATGATGTTTCTTGTAATGAAAATGAACACCAATGTTCTCAGCATACAAATAAATCTACATAATGATCTGTTTATAGTTGCATTATCCTTTATTATAAATAATCAAATCTCATTGAGTTTATAAAGTGGCTTATGTCCACAAATAATCAAACACCTAAAAGTTTAAGCCTGTGATGCTTCTCAAACTAATGGTTTTTTTATGTTTTTATTTTTTTAAATTAACAGATATTTTTTCTTATTTATTGAGTACATCATGATGTTTTCATATATATATATATATATATTGTAAGAAGGACTAATAGTTTGTTTTTAAATTCTCATCCTCTTTGGAGCTGTTAAAACTATCTGAATTGTGTTTGTTGAATCTATCATGGGTTTATATTGACTTTTTTCCATTTTAGAATTATACTAATATCCTTATTATTTTTATGATTTGAATTTTACATGTTCCTATATTCAGAATCATGCTTGATTTGAGCAACTGTTTATAAATAGAAAATTAATATACAAGCAATTCCAAAACCTTGAAAAACACAGAAAAGCACAAAGGAAAAAATAACCCATAATTTCACTAAATAATTACTTCCATTATAAGTATGTCATAATGCAATTTGTATGTAAATAGCAATATATATGTTTGCCTTTATACATCATAGTAATGCACATACAGTTTTATAGTCATTTTATTTTTTACTGAACATTTTAGCAAGCAATAAATATTCTTTAATAACATAATTTTTAATGCCATACATTATTAAACCATGATTTGGTAAATTAATTCCCAATTGTTGGATATTTAAGTTTTAATATTATTAAATACAATGTCCTGAAGCTTCTTATAACTATTTTTGTACACATACCTGCAATTTGTTTTGGTAGAAATAATGTGGTGTTATGATATGAATATATATATGTCTAAGGTTCCTGGCTCATAACTCCCATAGCCCTTGTTACAATTTTTTTATTACAATGTTGGGTGCTTTAGGCCTCAGTAACAGGCCTCAGGAAACAGAATCTCTCTGACCTTCTCTTATCTTCCTTTCACCTGCCCCAAGGCAGGACTCTAATCTTCCCCCCAAACAACTTTCTAATTTTGGGCTAGAACACCTTCATTCCAGAGAAGTTCCCATCCCTGTGGGAAGGAATACTGACATAATAAAGTTTTCATAAAAATCCAAGACTATTGGGTTTAAGGAATTTCCAGAGAGCTGAATATGTGGAGGCTGACAAGAAGGTGACAAGAACTCATCCTTGTGCATGGTGGGTGGTGTGCTCTAATTCTACAGGGACAGAAGCTCCTGCCCTTAGGACCCTTCCAGACCTTGCCCTAGGTATCTCTTCAGGTGGCTGTTTATTGGATTCTTTAAAATATCCTTTGTAATAAACTAATAAATGAGTTCTGTGGGTCACTCTAGAAAATTAATCAAACACAAAGAGGGTTTTATGGGAATCCCAACTTGAAGCCAGTTGTTCAGAATTTCCAGAGGTCCAGACTTGTGACTAGAAGGAAAGAGGGGGCAGTCTTGAGAGACTGAACCCTCAACCTGTAGGATCTGACACTGTCTCTGGGTGGGTAGTGCCCAAATGGATTGGAGAACATTCAGCCGGTGTCTGCATCAGAATTAACTGCTGGTTGGGAAAAATCCCCCACATTTGGCCACAGAGGTCTTCTGTATTGATGATTGATGCTGTGTGAGAACAGAAGAAAAATGGTTTGGGTATTTCCTGAAACAAATAACCATAAGTTAATCTTTGTTTCAAAGGCCACAGTATACCTAAAAGATTATATTTCAACTTCCACTATCTTCTTGCAACTTAATTGTAAAAGTATTTGTTTCATCATATTTTTAAAAAAATCATTATTAATTGAATAAGCCATTGTTCTTGCTTTACAAATTTCATTGTTTTACCACCACTTACAAATCATAATGAACTCCTCTGATATAAAGCAATATCAATAGCATGAAGAAATAATGGTAATTACAATAATACTTAGCACTTAGGGCTTACTAAATGTCTGGCATGTTCCTTAGACCGGCATGCTGTACAGTATTAACTATACAAATTTTGCAACTCTTATGAGAGCAGTATTATTAGTGTCCCCTTTTTGAAATTGAGGAAACTGAGGTACAAATAAGTTAAGTATTATATTCATGGACAGATGGTGAATGGCAAAGCTGAGTGCTCTGGTTCCTGAAATCCACATCATTAACCATTTTGTTACAATGCCTCTAATATAACAAGATATGAATAATCTGAATAATCGGTTTATTTTCTATTGATTGACAATTGACATCTCCTAGCATATACTCCAGCTGAAACTGTGTCCAATTTTTTAAAAGTATTTATATATGTTTTTAGGTTAAAATATTTTCAAGTGAAAGTAAGTCATTGATATAGCTTCTACTTGGTACATAGACTGGTTTTGTGTACACTGTGTTTAAATATGGAAAACTGCACATTTTTCTCCTGATGGGAGAGAGTATCAACCATGATATTTGAAGAAAGGAAAAATATGATTTGATTGTTACCTCAGGAAAAGATTGCTATTCTTTCCACTAAAGCTGATCAAATATGTTTATTCTCAGTGCCAAGCAGAGCCCTTTAGATGTATCTCATGTGAAATCTCTTATTTTAAAAAGCACACAATTTACTTATGAAAGGGAAATTAACTACTTTGCACTGTTACCGATTTTAGCCTAAACTATAAAAGAGATTAAATTGTTTCATCTTTCCTGCTTGATTAATTAATTATTCTTATTTCTTAAATAGTTTATTTTTCCATATCTGCCATTCTCTTCCCTTAAATTAAACAACAGCACACCGTGGCCTTTGGAACTATGCAGACTAATGTCATCAATTAAGAATAATAAATGGGCTGGGGACAAGCTGTGTGGAGAGAGAGAGGACAGTGGATGGGTATTGCCATTGGGCAGAGGTGCTGCATGTCGGGTGTGTCATGCACCTGTTCAGACAGTGGCAGGTTGTGGAACCAAGGAAGGAGTGAGTGGCATTAACAAGTTCTGTGGGCAAGGTGGCTGTGGTGGTGGCAGCTTCAACCAGTCCAATATTAATTCTGCATATAAGAATATGCACAGTACTCACTTTGGCAGCACATATACTAAAATTAGAATGATACAGAGAGCATAAGCATGGCCCCTGTACAAGGATGACACACAAACTTGTGAAGTGTTCCATAGTTTTCATTACATGCTTTTAGTGCACCCACCCCTCCAATGCCACATCAACATTCCAGAGTAGGAAAAACAAGTGCCATCTAGGGTCCTCCCTTTCTTCTAATTAAGCATGAGAGTTCACAGCAAAGAATAGGTGTCCTGCAAACCTATTAGTTCTGAGTCAAGGAAAGCAGTTCTAGATGAGAAGAAACCAGCAAAATAACAGAGATCCAGACATCCAGATACATAATGGTCATTGAAGATTAGGAAGATTCATAGCAAATAGGACATCTCCAAGACACATAGTAATCAAAAGTCAAAATGAAGGAGAAAATCATACAAGCAGCAAGATGAAAGCAACAAATAACCTACAACAAAAACCCCATCATGCCAGCTTCACAACCGATAGAGAAATAAAATATTTTCCAGAGAAGCAAACATTGAGGAAATTTGTCATAATCAGATCTGCCCAATAGGAAATACTCAGAACTGCATGAACAGCACAATAGATAACTACCAGTGTAAAATCACCCAAAAAAGCTAAAGCTCACAACTCTTATGACACAATAGCAGAAGAGGGAACACAAAGCAATTAAGTACTACACAACATCATGAACAGACCAGCATCCCACATATCAATTCTAAAACTCAACATTAATTGTTTAAGCGCTCTACTCAAAAGACATAGGACAGCTGAATGGACAAAAAAACAACCAGGTATCTGCTATCTCCAGGAAACACATCTAAATGACAAGAACATACACAGGCTTAATGTGAAAGGATAGAAAATATATTCCATGCAAATGGAAACCAAAAGGGAACAGCCATTCTCATATCAGATAAAATTTACTTTAAATTAAAAGTGGTGAAGAAAGATTAAGATGGTCATTATATGGAACAATTCAACAAGAAGATATAACAATCCTAAATATATATACACCTAACTCAGGAGGTCCCAGTTACATGAAACAAACTCTACTAGAGCTAAGCAAGGAAATAAGTAGTAACATCATAATTGTTGGGGGCTTGAACACCCCACCGTCAGATCTGGACAAATCATCAAAGTAGACAATAAATAAATACTGGACTTAAATGGTACTCTAAAACAAATGGATCTAACAGACATTTACAGAACATTCTACCTCTGAAACTACTGAATATACTTCTTTTCATCAGTACATTGGACATTCTCCAAGATTAATTATATCTTAGGCCTCAGAACATGTCTCAACAAATTTAAAAGAATTGAAATTATACCATGTATCTTCTCTGACCATAGTGAAATAAAATTAGAAATCAGTTCCAAGAGAGACACTCAAAGCTCCACAAAGTCATAGAAATGGAACAACTTGCTGCTGAATGATTATTGGGTCAATACTGAAATTAAGATACTTAATTAAGATTAATTAAGTAATCCAAAGATTACTTGAACTGAATGACAAAGAGGAAATGAGCTATCAAAATCTATGGAACTCTGCAAAAGCATTCCTGAGGGAAAAATTCTTCACTTTAAATGCACACATCAAAAAAGCAGAGGGACTGCAAAATAACAACCTAATATCACATTTCAAGGAACTAGCAAAGAAGAGCAAACCAAACCCAAAGACAGCAGAAGAAAGCAAATGACAAAGGTCATAGCGGAACTAAATGTAATGGGAAAAAAGACAATATAAAGGGTCAGTGAAACAAAAGGTTGGTTCTAGGAAAAGGTAAACAAAATTGATAGATCTCTTTCTAGGTTAACTAAGAGTAGAAGAGAAAAGACCTAAAGAAGATCAGTGAGAAATGAAAAGGAAATATTACAACTGATAGCACAAAAATGCAAAATGGCATCCATGAATACTATGAAAATCTCTACCCACATGAACTAGAAAAGATGGAGGAAATAGAAAAATTCCTTGAAACACACAATCTCCAAAGACTCAGTCAGGAATTCTGAACAGATCAATAATGAATAGGGAGATTGAAGCAGTAATAAAAAGTCTTGCAATAAAAAAGCTCCAGATCAAATGGATTCACAGACAAATTGTACCTGACCTACAAAGAAGAACTGGTACCCATACTACAGAAATTATTTCATAACATGGAGAATGAGAGAATCCTCCCAAACTCATTCTATGAAGCCAGTATTACCCTAATACCAAGCCAGGAAAGGACACAACAGGAAAGGAAAACTATACACCAATATCCCTTATGAGTATAGAAACAAAAATCCTCAATAAAATACTAGCAAACCTAATTCTACAACACACCAAAAAAATAATCCACCATGACCAAGTGGGCTTCATCCCTGGAAAGAGAATGATTCAACATAAGTCAATCAACAAATGTGATTTGACACATAAACACAAGCAAAGCAAAGTCCATATGATCATCTTAATAGAAGCAGGAAAAGAATTTCAGAAAAACCAGCACACTTTCATGATAAAAGCCCTCAATAAATTAGGCACACAAGGAACATATCTCAAAATTATAAAAGCTTTATATGACAAATCCACAGCCAGCATCACACTGAATAGGGAAAAGTTGAAAGCATTCCCTCTCAGAACTGGAACAAAACAAGGATGCCCACTGTCACCACTTTCACTCAATATAAGACTGGAAGTCCTACCTAGAGCAATCAGGCAAGAGAAAGAAATAAAGAATATCCAAATTGGGAAAGATGAGGTCAAACTATCATTTTTCACTGATGATATGATCTTGTATCTAGAAAACTCCAAAGGTTCCACCAAGAGACTGCTGGAATTGATAAATAAATTCAGCAAAATCTCAGGTCACAAAATCAGTGTACAAAAATCAGTAGCTTTTCTATCTACTAATAACAGTCAAGCTGAGAGTAAAATCAAAGACTCAATACCATTCACAATAGCTACAAAGAAAATAAAATATCTATGAATATACTCAACCAAAGAGGTGAAAGATCTCTACAAAGAGAAATACAAAATACTGAGAAAAAAAAAATTGCAGATGACACAAACAAATGGAAAAACATTATGTTTATGGGTCAGTAGAATCAACATTGTCAAAATATCCATGCTACCCAAAGTGATTGACAGATTCATCATGATCCTCATCAAAATACCACCATCACAGATCTAGAAAAAATAATTCTATAATTTATTTTGAACCAGAAAATCACCCAAATAGCCAAAACAATCTTAAGCCAAAAGAACGCATTTGAAGACATCACATTACCAGACTTCAAACTAAACTCCAAGGCTGTAGAAACCAAAACCGCATGGTATTGACACTAAAATACAGACATAGACCAATGAAATAGAATAGAGAACCCAGATGTAAAATCATCCACATACAATCAACTGATCTTTGACAAAGCAAACAATATGCCCTGGGGGAAAAGAAGCTCTATTCAATAAACAATGCTGGGAAAATTGGACAGCCACAAGCAGAGAATGAAACAGGTTACACATCTCTCACCACTCACAAAATTTAATTGAAAATTGATAAGAGGCTTAAATGTAAGGCATGAATCCATAAAAATTCTAGGAAAAAAAGTGGAAAAAACTCTTCTCAGCATCAGCCTAGGCAAAGAATTTACGAAGAAGACCCCAATGGCAATTATAGCAACAACAAAAATAAATAAATGGGACTTGATTAAATTAAAAAGTTTCTGCACAGTTAAGGAAATAATCAACAGGAAATAGACAACCTACAGAATGGGAGAAAATATTTACAAACTATACATTTTATAAAAGGCTAATATCCAGAATCTACAAAGAAGTCAAGCAAATCAGCAAGGAAAACATAAAACAGAACAAAAAAACAAACAACCCATTAAAAATTGGGCTAAAGACATGAACAGAATTTTTTCAAAACAAGATAGATAAACGGTCAATAGACATATGAAAAAATGTTCAACATCACTAGTCATCAGGCAAATGCAAATTAAAACCACAATGAAATACCACATTTATCCTGTTAGAATGGCTTCTATTAAAAAATCCAAAAACAATAGATGCTGACATGGATGTATAGAGAAAGGGATGCTTATACACTGTTGGTGGTACTGAAAATTAGTACAAACTCTATGAAAAACAGTATGTAGATTTCTCAAAGAACTAAAAGTAGACCTATCATTTGATCCAGCAATGCTAGTACTGAGTATCTACATAAAAGAAAATAAATCATTTCATCAAAAAGATATCTACACTCAAATGTTTATTGAAGCACAATTCACAATTGCAAAGCTAGGAAATTAACCCAAGTGCCCATCAATTCATGAGTGGATTAACAAAATGTGGTATGTGTATATCATAGAGTACTACTCAGCCATAAAAAAGGATAAATTAATGCCGTGTGCAGCATTTTGGAAGGAATTGGAGACCATTATCATAAACAAAGTATCTCAAGAATGGAAAAATGAATAGCACATGTATTCTCTAATAAATTGGAATTAACAAGTGCACAGAGGAAAGTAAAAGTCATTTGAAAACAAGCATGGGGTGGGGGGAAGAAGGGAGTGCAAAAATCCTACCTGACAGGTACAATGGACACTATTTGGGTGATGTGCACATTATAGCCCTCACTCAAGAATTCAAAAAGCTATCCATGTAACAAAAATATTTTTACCCCCTTAATATCTCCAAATAAAAAACAACCAAACAAACAAAAGACAGGTTTACTATTTAGTAATATAAGCTGATTATTGAGAAATACAAGTAAATTAAAATGTGCATTTCACTTGTTTGGCTTTACTTCATGATTTTGATGAAAATTTATGCAGTACTACAATTATTTGTTCTGACTAATTACCAAAAAAAGGCCACCTTGAGAATCAACAACTGATGTTTTAAATTTATCTTTGCAATAAAATTGTCTTTGTGGCTCATCAAAAAAATTAACAATAAAAGGACTAAGAATAATAACACTGTTGTACATGGATTATTTCATACTCACCTTTTAAGGTAGAGAGCTTTATTATCTTCATTTTATAGATGAAGAAATGACGGCATAAGGATGAATTACCCCAGAATACACAGATGATAGGTGGCAGATCATAGACTTGTACTCAAACTCTCTGACTCCATCTTTGTTCACAAGCACTATCTGATTCTCTACAGGACAATTACTATCTAATAGAGTTTCTGTGAAAGTTAATAGAAATTATCTATCGCAGTGGACAGAACGTCATGTATAATCAACAAATAATTGCATGTTTTGATGATGTTATTGTTACCATTCTATTAAAAATATATCTTATTATGCATGTGAAATATTTAATATACACTAATAATATATTTGTTATAAATAATAAAACAAACACCTACCTACTACCCAATTTACTAAATAAAACATGACCACTGCCTTTAAAACACTACATAATCATATCCCTTTCCCCACCAGCACACCAAGACCTCACTCTGAAATTTTAGCTGATCATTCTCTATTTTAAAAGTATATCATCATTTATTCAGAATCTAAAGTTTTGTCCCTTTTCAATTATCAAGCAATAAAATTGTTTCAAGCAAAATTCCCCTTTTCCTTTTTACCTCTGTATTTGTTGCATGGGTATTCTTTCCTATCACATCTTTTTCTATAATCAACTTTCTTCATCCAAGCTTGGCCCCTATATATTCTGGAACACAGGAGCTTGCAGAGAAGAGTAAGAAGCTAGAAATCCTGCATGTAGTGAGAAATATAGTGTCCATATGGCCATAAAGAACTGGAATTGAAGAGATCCTGATGTTACCTGATGATGTGGACTTGTCAAAGTTTCAAAGATGCCTTTAGGAAGTGTTTATATTTATAGTCAGATACATGGAAGTACAGACCAGATGGTCTTTTCAGTGAGAATGAGGGCTCTAATCAGGCATTGGCGTTTTCTAAACTAATCTCATTTCTGAAGTAGAGCATTCACAGGAGCCTAGCTGAGTATACAGACCTCTTCAGATAGCCTCTGTCAAGGCAGAGTTTCTGTCCCTACAGAAGGTGGACACCAATATCAGTCTTATGCCCAGAATTCATCTGTGATCCCCTGAAGACCACAAAGGGAATATGACTCATTCCAGAGCCTATCTGTTATTGGGAATGTGGCTTCTCTGTTACTACTGGATTTTTTTCCCCTAGACTTATGAGGTATTCTCAGCAATTTTCTGCCATGGACTAAGCTTGAAGTTTGAATGTTTCCAGAGGCTGATGCTAAGTAGAGTTGGTGAAGAAAGCAATGCATATTCATGTTTTCATGTATTCAGTTTCTACTTCTCTCAATCTCTTGTAAATGTAGTTTTTAGCTGTATCACATTACCAAATTCTTCACATTGTCTTGGTTCTTCAGTCCATTCTCCTTCATTTCCTTCAAGTACAGTCATGCACTGCATAATGATGTTTTTGGTCAGTGATTCACTGCATATATGATAGTGGTCCCATAAGATTATAATATCATATTTTTACTTATCTTTTCTATGTTTAGATATGTTTAGATGCACACATACTTACCATTGTGTTACAATTGTCTACAGTATTCAGTACAGTAACATGCTGTACATGTTTGTAACCTAGGAGTAATAGGCCATACTACATAGCCTAGGTGTGTAGTAGGGTATATCATCTAGCTTTTTTTTTTGTTTTTCTGAGACAGAGTGTGACTCTGTTGCCCAGGCTAGAGTGCCACGGCATCAGCCTAGCTCACAGCAACCTCAAACTCCTAGGCTCAAGCAATCCTTCTGCCTCAGCCTCCCGAATAGCTGGACTAGAGGCATGCACCACCATGCTTGGCTAATTTTTTCTATATATATATTTAGTTGTCCAGATAATTTTCTTTCTATTTTTAGTAGAGACGAGGTCTCGCTCTTGCTCAGCCTGTTCTCAAACTCTTGACCTTGAGCAATCCTCCCGCCTCGGCCTCCTAGAGTGCTAGGATTACAGGCATGAGCCACTGCGCCTGGCCTTATCATCTAGCTTTGTGTAAGTAAACTGTGTGATGTTTGCACAATGATGAAATTGCTTAATGGTATTTCTCAGAAGTTATCCTCATCATTAAATGACCAATGACTGTATTCAAGAATGCCAACCACTATTTCTAAATCTCTTTTTACTCTTTTCTTCTGTGTATCTCCTGTTTCTCCTATTACCGCTCTGTAGCTTACTTCTTTATCTCATTTGCTGGTTGCCATTCTACTTCCTTTTTCCTAAATGTAATTTCTAAGGAATATGACTTCACATTTCTTTTCTTCTAATTTCCACATCCTTTCCCTTGACCATTTAACCCATCCCTATAGTTTCAAACTATTGTTTAACCTTTCTTTTGAGTTCTTGTTCCCCATTTCCAACTTGTCATAAGTAGTCTTACATAAATATCTCATATCCATTCCTTCTCAATATATCAATAACTAATCTCATTATCTTTTTCCCAAAAGTTGATCTTTCTCACACAGTGGTTATCATTAAATGCATCTACATCATCCCCAACACTCAGATTCAAAACTTCAGTGTACCAGTTCTCAACATGGAAAAATGCTCTCTTAATGGGGCATTTTTGACATTTTCAAGCCTTTTTTGGGATTTCATAATGATTGAGAATTGCTAGTACCATTTAATTTGTAGAAGGTGGAGATACTAAACATCCTGCAGATCAGGCTGCCCATGCTCCAAGGAACTATTTCATATGTTTAATGAATTTTAAATGTCCTACCAGACATTCAGATAGGTATAAAAAAAAAAAACCCTGTTTTTGAAAGTTTCTCAGCCTAGAATCTCTGTTTTACATTAAACATGAAGAATTTTTGGCAAAGTTTTAATATATATTGAATTTCCAGAAATTCATACTATGTAAATTGTCCTTTTTTCTCAAACATTGCCAGGAGTTTTTCACCATTGCAGAAAATTATATCACTGTTGGCAACACAGCTCATGGTATTTGAGTCACCAAATACAACCATGCCATAAGTTAGCATTTATAGCTGTTGCAGTTATAGTGATTATTCATATGGGTATAAACATCTGAAGAATCACTTCTTCATTTCTTCATTCAAGATATATTGACTTTAATGTGCCTTCACAGGCTAATTATGCTTAGGATTTAAATACTGTAGTGCATTTGCTATAAATTATTTTTAATTTCTTTTCATATGTTACATTTAAAAGATTATATTCATTTTTGCCTTAGGTGTATAGAAATTTCAGGATAAAGCAAATGTAGTTACAGGTCATATTTATATATAAAGGGAGTTTGGGGTCTGATAGAATTAAGAAATACTGACTTAGAGTTTTTTCTAAATTTTCCTCCTCTCTCATCTACTAACATAAAAATATTTCAAAATTCTCTAAACTTTGCTTTCATGAATATTCTTACATATTTTTTACACATTACTAATTCTTATCTCAATTTACATGCTCCTAATCTGAATGTACAATGGCTTCCTAATCAATCATCTTTCCTTGAAAAGCAAGGTTATATAGTTTTTAAAAACATGGGCTTTGGAATTTGACTGACTTAGATTCATAGTTTATCTTTTGACTTTTTTGTTATATTTTAATTTTTCATATTTAAAAAGAGACTAATAATTCATACCCACTAATAACAATGCCCTTGTTAGATATAAGTAAATGCTTTGGCAGCTGGTGTCTCTGCTCAGCCATCTTTGATCAGATGAGAGAGAATAAAAACAGACAAACATAGATCAGGAGTGGATCTGGGGGAAGAGTGCCAGAAACTTCAGGAGACTCTATGGGAAGAAGTTGCAAAGAAAGAAAGAAGCAAGGTGTCAGCAGAGATCAACCTCCAAGAGGCTTGGAAGCCAGTAAGAAGGGTAGGTGGAGTAGTTTGTTTCTCCCGTCCTCACATCTCTGACAGTTGGCAGGTTCCTGAGACTTTCCACCCACACAAACCCAGAGGCTGCTGCTGACTATGAACTGGGAGCTTCCTGTCAAGAGGGCACAAGGCCCTCAGCCTCACCTGGGGTGCCTCCCATCTTCACAGATCCAAGCCAGGAGAGCACGCCCATTATATTGCTTCTCTACTCACCATGCACCTTTGTCCTCCCTGGTGGGCTTCAACTCCTCAGGTTTCATTATGCTCATTCCCACACAGAATTTCCTAACTCTGGCCCAGAATGCAGGAGCCACATGGGTCCAGCGGGGCCCAGGTGATATGTGTGACTCCAGTGCCTGGACATCTTGGGAATGTAGCCTCTCAGAATGAGGGATGGACACAACCAGAGTGCTAGCTTTCCTCCATCCAGACTCTTTTTCCTCCTTTCTCCTCCCTCACCCAAACCTGCCAAAAGAGACGATTGAGGCACCACACCAAGACTTCCATGGAGAGTGTGGCTCAGACCTTTCCTGTTGGGGTCCTGCAGTGGACTGATGGGTACTTATTGTGAGCTCCCTGCCTGCCGGCTCTCCATGGTGCTACTTGCCCCATGACTCCATCAGAGTGGGTCACACCTCTAGGTGGAGGGACATCAAATCTGCTTGGACACATTATGAGCAAGTTGAGACCAGTGAGCTTCTCCCTGGCATGGTCAGGGATTGATCTTCAGGAACCAAGGGACAGGCCTGCAGGCCAGATTGCATTGCATACCCCCAGGTCTTGATCATGTTGCTCAGGGGCATGAAAGTGGGGTTTGTGAATTAGGCGTGGGAGGCAATGGTCCCCACATGGGCAGATCATGGGGACAGTGCAGTGTGGATCCTAGTTACAGCATGTTTGTGGGGCATCCTTCCTCCCAGAGGGGGATTGTACTCTCATCTCAGGTCAGCATCCTGGGCAGGGGACCTCACAGCCAGCATACAGTCATGGGAGAGCTCAGTTGACTTGAGCTCCTGCCTGTCAGAGGACACTAGGGGGAAACTGTGGAGTAGGGGAGGGCAGCGAGAAGTGAGGCCCACTCCAGACTGCCAGATGGTGAATCTCAGACGGCTTCACCTCCACAACCAGACTTTCTGGCTGGTTGGGGACATTTCAGCCTCTCTGGTGGCTTTATTCAAAATCTGGGACAAGGCCTTTGACCCCTGCTGAAACAGTTACCTTGTAAGGTTTTGTAGCACCTAAAGTTAAGTTCACTCAACCCAGCCACACCCAGCCTTGCTTCCCTACCTGCCTCCACTGAGGCAGTGAATAAGGACATACCAGGAAGTTCCAGGCCCCTACCCACTACCTAGGGCATTTGAGTGCTTCTCCTGAGGAACTAGAGCTGGCCACAGGATGCAAAAACGACATAGCAGCTTGCTCTTTCTGGCAAGTGCTGCCTACTGACAAGGAGGTCAATTTGCACACACTTTACAGCATTTACTGACTAAATCATATAGGGTGTGGCTGATTCTCACCCATAAGGACCCCCTACTGGCTCAGAGATTAAACTGGGTGTGCCACTATCTAAACAAAAGGAAATCCCCAAATAAGAAGCAACAGATGCTACAGATGGAAAGGAATTAGTGAAAGAACTCTGGAAGTATGAAGAATCAGAGTGAAAGAACACCTCCAAAAGGGAACACCAGCTCTAAAGCAATGGAAACTAACCAAAATCAGAATATTGAAATGACAGATAAAGAATTCCAAATATGGATTGTAAGTAAGCTCAACGAAATACAAGAGAAAATGGAAAAGCACCACAAAGAAACCACAAAAATTGTAGGAAATGAATGAAAAATCCATTAAAGAAATTGAATTATTTTTCAAAAAAAATCAACTAGAACTTCTAAAAATAAAAAATTCATTCACATAAATACAAAACACAGTAGAAAGTCTTAAGAACAGTCTATACCAGGCAGAAGAAAGAATCTCAGAACTTGAAGACAACACCTTTGAATTAAACACTTCAGTCAAAGATAAAGAAGAGAGAATTAAGAGGAATGAACAAAAATTAAGAGGAATGAACAAGAAATATGGTATTACATAAAGAGGCCAAACATAAGAATTAAAGACATCCTGAGGGTGAAGAAGAAAACACGTAAGGGTTGGAAAATCTATTTGAGGGAATAATTGAGGAAAACTTCCCTGATCTTGCTAGAAATTTAGATATTGAGGTACAAGAAGCTCAACAAACTCCTGGTACATTCATTGCAAAAAGGCAAACACCATGACACATAGTCGTCAGACTAGCCAGAGTTAACATGAAGGAGGAACTATAAGGCAAAAATATCAGGTAACTTACAAAGGAAAAGCCATCAGGCTAACTGTAGACTTCACAACTGAGACCTTATCAGCCAGAAGAAATTGGGGTTCTATCTTCACTCTTTTTAAACAGAATAATGGCCAGCCTAGACTTTTGTATTCTGCAAAATTAAGTTTCTTTTATCAGGGAGAAATAAAGACCTTTTTAGATTAGCAGAAACTGAGGGAATTTGTCAAGACCAGATTTGCCCTGTAGGAAGTATTCAGATCTGCGTTATACTTCACTCTCCACAATGGAAACTCACCAGTGTAAAATCACCTAAAAGCCAAAGTTCAGAGCCCATGTAAAATAATGGCTCAAAAGTTAAAACAAAGCAATAGGGTTCTACCTAATAGGATAAATAGAAATGCATCTCACCTGTCAATTCTTTCAATAAATATGAATGGCTTGGATTCCCCACTCAAGAGACTTAGCTTGGCTGAATGGATAAAAAAAAAAAAATACAAGTATCTACTGTCTCCAGGAAACACATCCAACCCACAAGCACTCAGTCAGAGTCAAGGCGAAGGGCTAGAAAAAAAAATTTCCATGCAAATGGAAATCAAAAGAAATCACATATACCCATTCTTACATCAGATAACATAGACTTCAAATCAATAATAGTAAAGAAAGACAAAAATGATCATAACATTATGATGAAGGGAGCAATTCATCAAGGAGACATAACACTCTTAAATATTTATGTACCTAAGACAGGTACACCCAGATTCATAAAGCAAACCATACTAGATATAAGCAAAGTGGTAAAGTGATAAACAACAACATCATAATTGCTTGGGACTTGAACATCCTACCAACAGAACTGGATAGATCCTAAAAGCAGAAAATAAATAAATAAATAAACACTGGAGTTAAACAGAACTCTAGAGCAAATGGGTCTAAAAGACATTTATGAAAATTCTACTGAAAAACTATTGAATATACATTCTTCTCATCAGCATATGCAACTTTCTCTTCAATTGATCAGACTGTAGGCCATTAAGCATATCTCAACATATTAAAAAAATGTAAATTATACCATGTATCTTCTCACACCATAGTGGAATAAAATTAGAAATCAACTCCAACAGAAACACTAAATTCTACACAAAGTCATGGAAATTAAACAACCAACTGCTAAACAATTATTGGGTCAAGGAGGAAATTATGGTGGAAATCAAAAGATTCCTCAAACTAAATGACAAAGGGGACACAAATTATCAAAATCTGTGGGATTCATCAAAAGCAGTCCTAAGGGGGAAATTCATAGCCTTAAATGCCTACATCAAAAAGACAGCAATCTCACAAATAAACAATCTAATGAATCCTCTCAAGGAACTAGAAAAGGAAAAGCAAACCAAAGAGAAACCCAGCAGAAGAAAAGAAGTAACTAATGTCAGAGCAGAACTAAATGAAAGCAAAAACAAACAAAAACCCAGATGATTAATGAAACAAAAAATTGGTTCTCTGAAAAACATAAGCAACCTTGATAGACCTCTCAGTAGATTAAGCAGAAATAGAAAATAAACTGAATCACAAATGAAAAAGGAGATATTACACCTGATACCACAGAAATACAAAATATCATCAATGAATACTATAAAAACCTCTATACACATAAACTCAAAAACATGAGGATTTGTACAAATTCCTGGAAACACACAACCTCCCAAGACTCAAGCAAGAAGAAACAGAACTCCAGAACAGACATTTTATTAGCAACAAAATTGAAGCAGCAGTAAAAAATCTTCCAACAAAAAAATCCCAGGCAAGACAGTTTCACACCCAAATTTTATCAGATCTATAAAAAAGGACTGGTACTTAAACTGCAGAAATTATTTCATAACACTGAGAACAAAGGAATCCTCCCTACCTCATTCTACAAAGCCAGTATCACCTTGATAACCAAAGCCAGGAAAAGACACAACCAAAAAAGGAAACTATAGACCAATATCCCTTAATATATTAGCAAAAAACTTCAGTAAAATTCTAGCAAACCAAACTGAGAATCACATCAAAAAATTATCCACCACAAACAAGTAGGCTTCATCCCAGGGATGCAAAGATGGTTTAACAAATTTAAGTTCATAATGTGATTCACCATGTAAACAGAAGCAAAACCATAGATCATGTGATCATCTCAATAGATGCAAAAAGAAACTTTAACAAAATTCAACACAATTTTACGATAGAAACTCTTAAACAATATGCATAGATGGAATATATCTCAAAATTATAAAAGCCATATATGACAAACCCACAGCAAATGTCACACTGAATGGGATGTAAACAAATGGAAAAACATATCATGCTCATTGATTGGCATAATCAACATTATTAAAATGTCCATACTACCCATAGTGATTTACATGTTCAATGCAACCCCTACCAAAATACCAATTTTATTTTCACAGATCTAGAAAATATAATTCTATACTTCATCTGAAACCAGAAAAAAGCCTAAATAGCTAAAGCAATCTTAAGCAAAAGGAACAAATGTGGAGGCATTACTTTCCTAGAATTTAAAGTACACTACAAGGCTATAGTAATCAAATCAGCATGTTACTCACACAAAAATAGAGAAATAGACCAGTAGAACAGAACAGAAAACCCAGATGTAAAACCATCCATATATGGCCATCTGATCTTTGACAAAGCAGACAGGAATATATACTGTGGAAAAGAATCCCTATTCAATAAATAGTGCTGAGAAAATTGGATAGCCACATGTAGAAGAATGAAACAGGATCCATATCTCCCACCACTCACTAAGATTAATTCAATGGCTTACAGACTGAAATCTAAGATATGAAACCATAAAAATTCTAGAAGAAAATGTTGGAAAAATTCTTCTAGATATCGGCCTAGGTAATGAATTTATGAAGAAGACCCCAAGGGCAATCACAGCAACAATAAAAGTAAATAAATAAATGGGACTTGATTAAATTAAAAAGCTTCTGTACCACCAAGAAAACAAATAACAGAACAAATAGACAAAATACGGAATAGGAGAAAATATTTGCATGTTATACATCCAATAAAGGGCTAATAACAAAGAACTCAAGCAAATCAGCAAGAAAAAATCGAACAATCTCATTGAAAAGTGGGCAAAAGAAATGAATAAATTTTCAAAAGAAGATATATTAATGGCCAAAAAACATATGAAAAAATGTCCAACGTTACTAATCGTTAGGGAAATGCAAATCAAAACCACAAGGAGATATCATCTAACCCCAATGAGAATGGCTTTTATCAAAAAGTCCCAAACAATAGATGCCAGTGTGGATGTGCAGAGAAAGGAACACTTAAACACTGTCTGTGAGACTGCAAACTAGTACAATCTCTATGGAAAATAGTATGGAGGGTCCTCCTAAAACTAAGAGCAGACATACTTTTGATCCAACAATCCTACTACTGGGTATTTACCCAAAAGAAAAAAGTCATTTTATCAAAAAGACTTTTGCTCTGGAATGTTTATTGCAGTACAATTCACAATCTCAAAGATGTGGAATTCAACCCAAGTGCCCATCAATTCATGGGTGGATTAATAAAATGTGGTATATATATATACTATGCAGTACTATTCAGCCATAAAAAAATGAATACCTTTTGCAACAATGTGGATGGAACTGGAGACCATTCTCCTAAGTGAAGTGTCGCAAGAATCAAAAAACAAGCACCACATATACTCACTATTAAATTGGAACTAACTTATCAGCCCTCATGTGCACAGATGGTAGTAAAACTCAACAGAAATCAAGCAGGTGGGATGGGGGAGGATGAAACGGATAAAATCATACCTTATGAGTACAATGTACACTATCTGGCTGATGATTATACTTATAACTTTGGCTCAAGCAGTACAAAAAACAATCCATGTAAGCAAAACATTTGTACCCCCATAATTTTCTGAAATTAAAAAAATAAATAAGTAGATAATATGTCTAATACATAATAGTAAAAATTTATTTAATGTTCGATTTCTCTTTCAGTTCTGTGTTATATATATTATGATAACCATAACATTTCAGATTCTCCAAAATAATCCTGATAGCAGTATTATGCATTGTTGTCGAATCATGGGACATCATGTTAGGCTTAGAAAATATGGTCAACATAATCACAATGTATCTTTTGGTGTATGCACTAAAAGCTCAAGCATGTATGTAACCACAATACAAGTAATTGAAAACTCCTTTAGTTGTGGGTATTATATGACCTCAGGAGATAAATTTTCATTACTTCTTCAATAATCTTGCAGAGAAATTTGATGCTGCATATGAACCAAATTTTCTTCTCCCTTCCAAGCTGCCATTTCTATTGAATGTCAGGAGATTACTTATTTTCAGCTTACATTTTTTATGAACTATATTTCCATTCAATTTTTGTTTACCCGAAATGAAAATATGAAGTGCTTATCAGGTAGCAGGACTTTTCCTGCCTCATTATAAACAAAACATTTCTAAAAATTCACGTGGTACCCTAAGTTAACAGCAGCAATTTGAATGTCTGTATGGATCCTACATAAAGGAATAGGGAACATAAGTGGTTATTATTACTATTATTATTTGTAAAGTCCATTTCAGAAGATTGCTTATTTCCACCAATTTTGACTTCCTTATTTTAAATATTCATCTGTAAAATAATTTGTCAAGAGCTAGTTTAAAATTGCAGCACTGGCCAGTTTCCTGAGATGACTTTCTTAAACTTTCATGTAGATCATTTCTGTCAGGAACATCCCCAAAAGGAAATCAGAGGCAACTGTATGACAAAAGGAGTGAGTGGACTCGGGGGCATCAAAGACAGTGGGAAAACTTGACTATAGCCAATTTTAAAAAGCTGCATATACCTACAGAAAATATAGACAGCTCAATCTTTCAAGCCAGCAAGGAAAATGTGTGAGGTTGTTCATGAGGTAAGATTTGTAGGCAGAAAGGACATCATTCCAAAGAATAACACCACACGTAGTTCTAAAAAGTAGAAATAACAGTATTGGAAGGAATGGAGAGTAAGAAAACGTGAAAGGGGTTCAGGGAACAGGGAGATGTAAAAACGAATAACATCAGATTGAAAGAGATTCTCAAAAGTAAAGAAAAAAAGAAAAGAGGAAGGATGGATTTGATGGAAAATGTAGGTATCAAATGAGAAATGTTTTGCTGGAAACATTGTCAGAGAAGACATACAGGATGACTATGATTAATTTAAGAAAATTAGCCAGCTCCTTTGTATAACTGTCAAACAGAAACTGTAGTTTTATGTATGACTTTATGTTTGAGACATCTGTTTTTTAGACTATAAGTCCATTGTCAGGTATCCAGCAATTAGAATAATAGTTTTCTTTTATTGTTAATGACAAAAGTTAACAAATATGAAATCATTTGGATTTGCTGATTAACTGTTATTTTAGAAGCTAAGGTAGCAGACTTTGGCTGCACTGTTATGCCTGACTTTAGTTTAGGGACATAAAATATAAATGATCATTGGAACTTATGCTTCCAGCCATAACAGGAAGCTATAGAGTAAGTGGACCAAAATTGCCATTCTGCTGTAAACAACTATAAAGCTAGACAAAATGTATGAAACAACTGGTTTCAGGCATTGAAAAATATGCAGTGTAGGACTGTATTCTTGAGAGAAGTTGACACATGGATTGGGGAGTTCCCTGTTCAACCCAGCTTTCCATATGAAGGTATTACCCTGGCCATGACAACAGAAGGTGGACTCCCAATAGAGCTCAGTGAGAGGCACAGACTGGAGCTTCAAGCTGCTGAAACTCTTATAATTTGCAGGACAGAGAACCACACAAAATGACAAAAATAGAGAAGAAAAATCTACAATCAAAGGAGATTCTAACACTGCATTCTCAGTAATTGACAGAACTATTAGATTATGATCAACTAACTAGATCTGATTGACCTAGAATACTGAATCCGAGAACTACAGAATACATTCTTTTCAAGCGCACATGAAACAGTCACCAAGATAGATCACCCACTGGGCCATAAACTATCTCTCATTATTTTCAAAACATTGATGTCCTTTGACCACAAGAAAATGAAATTAAATTAGTAATAAATAAATTAAGATATATGCAATATCTAGAAAAATCTCCAATTATTTGGAAAGTAAACAACACACTTCTATATAAGTCAAGAATCAATAAAGAAATGACAGGGAAATTAGAATTTACAGCAATCAGTGATGATGAAAACACATCATATCATTTGTGAAAAACAGCTCAAGCAGTGCTTAAAGGCAAATTTATAGTTCTAATTGCTTATTTTAGAAAAGAAAGAAAGTTTAAATTTGATGTTCTAATTTTCCAGCATAAGTAGGAAAAGCAAGGAAAATATAAGTCAAAGTAGAAGCATGAAAAATAAGACTAAGAGCAGAAATCAGTAAAATGGAAAGCATACAATAAAGGAAAATAACAAAGGCAAAATTGGTCCATTGATAAAATCAATACAATTTTTAAAACCCTGGATATAATGGTAAAGAGCAAAAGAGAATAATTTATATTTATAAATTACCAACATCAAGAATAAAAGATGGCTATCTCTAAAGATCTTACAGATACTAAAAAGATCATAAGGAAATATTAATACTATGAACATAAAGCCAATGAATTTTTTGATTTAGATGAACAAATTCCTTGAACTACGTGACTCAAAAAACTGTTATAAAATGATGAAATAGAAAACATAAATAACAATTATATTATTATGTTAGAATTCATTATCAGAATCTCCTCAATATAACACGTAGGCCCAGAACATATTCTTATGAATTCCATGAAATACTTAAGGAGAAAAAAAGTGGCAGTTTTCATAAATCATTTTAGAAAATAGAGGACCAGGGAAAAAGTCTCACTTTATTTTATAAGGTAGGCATATCTCCAACACCAAAACCTAGCAAAAACATTACAAGAAAAGAAAAATACAGACCAATATTTTTCATACATATTGTTGTGAATTTACTTAACAAATATTAGCCATTTGTATGCAGGAATAAATAAAAATATATCATGAATAATTGACTTTATTATAGTCATGCAACTTTGGTTTAACATTTAAATATCAATAAATTTAATTCACCATATTAGTAGGATAAACTCCAGAAATCAGGATTATCTCAAAAATCAAAAAAAAAAAAAAAAAAAACAGGATCATCTCAATAGTTACCTTAAAATGTTTTAACAAATGTCAGCGTCCATTTTCAAAAAAATTTCTGTAAAATTGGACTAGTGGGGAATGTTTTAAATTTGGATTAAATGCATCTGTGAAAAACTATAGCTAAAATTATAATTAATGGTAAAATATTAAATATTTACTCCTTAAAATCAGGCACAACGTGAGAATGTCTGTTGTTACTTCTTCTATCAAACATGGAAGTCCTAGGTAAGATAATGAACTGAAAGACATGGACTGAAAAAGAAGGAGCAGATGCCATGATTGTTTATTTAGAAAGTTCTAAGGAATATACTAAAATTCATAAGTAAATTTAGTGCAATAGCAAGACTCAATATCATTATATAAAAATGAATTATATTTATATTTATTAGCAGTAAACAACTGAAAAATGAAGTTTAAAAATATTATATACTGCAATATTAAAGCATAAAATATTTGAAAACATTTGACAAAAAAGTGCAGAACTTCTACATTAAAGCCATGAAAGTTTGCTAAGGTGAATTAGAGAAGACCAAATTATGTACAGATACATCATATTCAAAGAATGGAAGATGTAATATTGTTAAAATATTAACAGACAAATGGAATTCAATACATAGTTCAGAAATAGAACTTTAATAAAAACACCAAGGTAACTCAAAGGGGAAAAGAGAATCTTTTCAGAAATTGTGCATCTGAATAAATGGATAGACAAAAATAAATCTCAACCTCCTAAATCACATAATATCCAAAATTTAATTTTAGATGGATTATAGAACTAAATGTAAAAGCTAAAGGTACAGTGTTAATAGAAGAAAACACAGGAGAATTCTTTGTGACATTGATGTAAGCAAAAATTTTTTAGACAAGATACAGAAATTAACATGAGAGAAATAATAACTCATACCTCATCAAAATTAAAAACTTCTGCTCTCAAAAGATACTCAACTAAAATTGGAAGCTACAGATTTGGAAAAAAAACACTTTGTAATATAAATATATGCCTAAAGACTTATATCTAGTATTTATGAAGAAATATTAAAACAAATAATAAAAAGGAAATAACCATATAAAATATGGACAAAAGTCTTAAATAAATATTTCACAAACGACTGTATGAATCTTTTTGAGGTTGAAACTATTTTTAATTTATGTTTATATGATCCCCAGCCCTTCAGTGCCTTTCATATAAGAAGTGCTTTCTGAATTTTTGTTGGTTTTGAATGGCAGGTTATCAAATTACATGCTAATTTCACTTAAATGTACAAAATAATCATCAAAATTGCACTTAAATGTGCAAAATAATAATGTATTAACTACATTTAAATGTACAAAATAATCATAATGGTGTTACAGAAGTTTAGCTCATGTTACAGTGAAATCATTTGTTTTGTAATACATTTTATGAGATTATGTTTCTTTAGTAGTCATAATTATACTTAATATTTTCTCTTAATTTTGAGTACTTTTATAAAAGTTTATTGTTATTAAACAGTGTAAAAATACAAGAAAATAGAAAATTGTGCATACCAAATGCATTTGCTATATCCCTTTATTACAAAGGGTTCTTGGCATTCTTTGGAGTTATTTATTTTTTAAGATGAATTTGGGACACATTGCTAGTTGTTCCCCGGTATCCATTCTCTCCTTCTTCCACAGTAACTTTTTCTACAGAATTGGACACAGACCACCTGAAATAAGTAGTAAGTACGTTGCCTCCCTTGCCTCTAAATATAGAAGTAAGTCCTGACTAATGAGAAACAAGTGCATTGTCCTTTGCGCGCTCCTCCTTGAAATGTGGACATAATTACCACAATTCTGTAGCTATCTTGAACCATGAGATGATTTGGGGAACATAACCCACATTTAGTTAAGCAACAAGATAGTCCAGGCTCTTAAAGTGCAACCTATGCCATATCAACCTTGGACTGACCACTCTACTTCTGGCTGTGGCAAAAAAATAAGGCTTTATGTCATTTCAACCACTGTTATTTATTTGTTCATTTGTTTGTTTATTGCTATTTTTATTTTCAATAGCATATAGCCCTAACTGAACAGTATATCCAGAGTTCAAGAAAGTTGGTGTGCAATTAGAATTGAGACTGACTACTGACTATGATGCTTACTTCTTATATGACCTTGACCACTTACCTGATGTAAGATTTAATTCTTTCATCTGTAAAATAGACAAAACAAAAACAAAACTGACTTGATAAGGTTGTGGAGAGGAGTAAATGGTGTAATATACACATGACCCATGTAATACACAGCCTGGCACATGGAGATGCTAGATTATTGTTAGCAGTTACTAATATTAGTAATGTTACTAAATATTCTGAAGCAATTTCTTATTGTTCTTGATATGACTCTCAAAACAAAATCGTATAGATTAAATAAAAAGCCAACTCATAGGAGTTGATGAAAAGAGTGAGAAGTAGTTTAATTCAGAGAGGTATTGAAGACAACTGTCCTGATTCATCTATGATATCGTTGATACTGGCCTATAGCTGCTGGGTAACCACAGGACTCTACCGTACAGCATGATCCTCACAGCTACAGCCAATATTTTTACACTGATTATTATGTGCTGGTCCAGAAAGCATAGAGAATATGCTTAGCTCAGTGCCTGGAAAATGATGTTAGCTGAATCTGAATTTACCTCTAAACAAGTGAGTGTCTCAAAACTAGACAAGCTTCTTAAAAGACACGAGCTACGGATAGAAAAAAATTAGCAAAGTAAAAAGACAAATAGTACAAACTCTAATTAATAAAAATTTGGAAAAGTACACAATGAATGTTGCATCTGCCTTTTATTTTACACTGAACAAGGCCCTTTCATAAATATTATCTCAAACATTTATTTAATACTAAACTGATTTAAAGCAGAATTTCTGAAAAGCCTTCTTCAGTATGCTACTGTGCATTACAAATCTCTAAGAGATGATATAAAATTATTAATAATAATTTCCTATTCTTTTCCAATAAGCATTATTAACTCTCCACAGGTACAGAATGCTACAGAACACAGTTTAGAAAGTGTTACACTGCAAAGTTGTGAGGTCTTTAGAGACATGGTCTGTGTTTCAATCAGATCTCTTCAGAACCAAGATTACAGATAAAAAACTGATGTGCAAATGAAATAGTCAATGGCAGAGATGGGATTTAATTCTTATATCCGGTCTTCCGCTAATGAATTCAAGTGATTAGGCTTCATGCTGGAGGAGGATAGGGAAACTCACTGGGCAGAAATGTTAACAAATGTGTAATTAGCAAATACATGTTCTAGAGGTACCACCATGTTCTGGCAACGCAACTCGGGGCAAATTATGCAAATTTTCTGGGCCTTATATACTTCCTCTGATATGAAATAGGAGAACAGTTAGCTTAATGACTTCTGAAATGCCAAATAACTCTAAAATTCTCTTACTTGATCTGAGTTTAATGGAATGACAGAATATTAATTGGTGAAGAAGATGAGCAAGATAGTTTCAGGTATCTGGTGAGCAATTTGACCCTTAAAAGCTATCCATTGGCAAATTCTCCCTAAACCTGAGCAATCACCACTAGTTATCTTGTTTTAGTAATATTACTTTTCTTTTTAATCTCTTTTTGATTACTCTTATCCATAACTGTATTAATAACAATAATAATGATTACTTAAGTTATTATAGAGTGTCTTCGTTTCTTAAAACTGCTTCATTATATATTTTCCCACTTACTCTTTGCTTATGATGAGGTAGAAAGTGAAGGCAAATGTATCTCACTGTATCTATTCTGTTAAGGCCACAGGGAATTTGCATAAGGTTCCTCAATAAGCAAAGTGCAGAGTCAAGAAAGGTCTGCTGACTTCCAGCTTCCAGGCTTACCTTCTTTCAAGATTGTTTTTTCCTTTCTCTTGCTAACATTTTACAATTTTCATTTTTGGTGTGTGGACCTCTTCCAAATCTAGATTTCTCAGCTTTAATTTGCACAGGGCTCAAGACCTCTCTGTCTGGAGCCAAAGCTTCTTATTTTCTTTCTGCCTTGTGGCTTCCTTCCTTACCTATAGGTGATTAAAAAATCTCACTACTTGCAGGAATGTCCCTTGTAACATCAGTTTAAACACAGACTTCAAATCACCTCTGATGAAACTGCTTTAAACCTCAATTCACAGATAAAAGTATCAAACCTTGAAACTATACTGAAATTTAATAATTCTCTCTTTAAATGCATTTTTTATACAAATTAGTCCATATTGTCACGGTAAGGGATAAGAAAGTATTTTAGGTTAAAGACATGTTTATCAGTTGCTTAAGGGTGAAGATGGTGTTGACAAAGGAATAATGGATAAAATCATTTGTTTTATTTACTAACATTTATTCTTTCATAAAATATTGAGGAGAAAATTTTTACCAGACTTTGTGCTTGGCTCTGATTGATTTAAAGACAAGCAAGGTAAAAAAAAAAAAAAAAAATCCTTGACCTCAAAGACTTCATAATCTAATGGGGAAAAGAGGGGAGAAACAAAGTTTCCTACTATGAAATCCAAGTGAAAAGAGTTCTCCTAGAATCAAATCCAAGTGAAAAGAGCCCTAATAGACATAGGCAGAAGATGCTAATTTTTAGGCCTTTTCAGGCACAATTTAGAGAAGAGGTGATGCTTAAGCTGAGTCCTACAGGATGCGTAGGAATCTTCCAAGTCAAGAAATGGGTGGACAGATGATAATTCCAGGCATAAGTTTTAGTATGTGGAAAGAGCATGCCACTTTACGGGTAACATACATTCTTTGTTCTGGCTAGATTACACATACCTATTTGAGAAAGACCGATCTGGTGGCAGTGTGAAGAAAGCTGCCTTGAATGGAATCAAGTGGAAGGCTTGAAAAAGTTTAAATGAAAATTATGTCCCCTGTATTGGGTTGATGACCAAGTAAGGGAGAGAGACGATGAGACAGCAAAAGATTTTGGATATAGATTCAATAAGGATAACGGATAAAAAGAATGAATTTTTTCAAGTTTTAAGTATGAACAGAAAGGTAGTTACATTGAAAAGGGAAATTTGGGAAAACACAAATATCATTTCTAAGTATGATAGTAAACATCCAAGTGTAAACATAGAAAGTTGGATTCACAGGTCTGGAAATTAAGGAAGATTTATGGGCTGAAATTATAAATTTTAATGTCATTAGCATAAAGGTAAGATATAAAACAGGGTATCAATAAGTTCACCTAGAGAAAAGGTGCAGATAGAAATATCTCCAATTACTTTGGCTGAGAATATATAAGGAAGAGATGATTACTTGGAAATATAATTGCTGTTAGAGAAGAACAGGCCTCCTTCCTTCCCTTCCCTTACTAACTGCAATCTAAGAATGTATCTGGAGCATAAATAAGAAAATCCTTCAGCAAAGATGAAGGTATTGCTTAAGTCCAAGAACACTGGTTTGTGGATAGAGATTGCAAAGCAGATAAAATGCTATGTAACCTTGATAAGGACTGTTCTTCCATCTATGTTATCAAAGGATCTATTCCTTCAGTACAAGAATGAGCTTCCTGTCTCTTATTTCTAGTGGATGTTCTTTCTTTTTCTCATGTGACTATGAAGCCAAGGACCACTTTCCTGGGAAATCTTTGACGCAAGCAGCTTAAACCATCTCTGTTTAATGAATTTAATTTTGTTGATTAATGGAAATTAATATAAAGAACTATACCTGATATGGAAATAAAACTTCATAGCATGACAAATGAAATATTACAATTACTAACAGAATGTTTTTCTGTGACCACTATTTTTCATTGTTGATGCCAATAGTATGAATCATCTCTCTCTTTCTCAAAGTTCTCCTATTTTCCCTGGGATATGGAGGCTAGTGGGCAATTTCTGAAGACATGAATATAGAGTGTAAGGATGCAGTCTGAACAGTCATATTTTAATTGCCTATCTTAGGGAGATCTGTTTTTATCTAGCTCAGGCTGTAGTTACAATCCTCAACTGACCAATTTGACTGAAACAAATATAGCAATTCTGATTGATCAACACATGAAAGGGGCATGGCTTACACCATGCCTGAAAACTCTCTGCAGGAGGGGTTGAGACAATGTGTGTTCTTGTTATCACACAAAGGCAGGAAGGACAGTCATCACAATAGATATTCTTTTAAAAATAACCCAGAAATGTACTAATTTTTCTCTATGCCCTCATGAGAGCTGGCAAGATTATTGCTTTACTACCCTATTTTGTTTCTTGGATAAGTCAAACAGCAACTATATACTCTGTCCATGTTATAAAGAGTGTAAAAAGTTACATGACTGTACATGTAGATGAAGCATGTTTCTTCTTATGGTCCCCCAGGAATAAAGCTTCTTCATATGAATAAAGCAAACATATGGGAGGTACAAAGTATACATCCATTTAAACCTTAATGTATGCTCTCATAGATAATGAAAATCTCAACATTTCTGTGCTTGGCGTTATTATAATTTTACAGACGAAATCTGGAAAGTATATGGGATTCACCTAATCTTATGGGAATAAGTAATAAAACTAAAACTCAACACAAGAATCTCCATAATACTCATGGGTAGCTAGGGAAGAAAGTCAAGATTTCAACACAATCAATACAAACACAATAATGGAAGAATTTGGGGGTAATATTCTACAAATAATTGGTGAATTTTCACATACTCAATAAAGTCTTCAGAATCCCCATAATTCTTTTTAAGACTCTACTCTGACTTCTTATCTTTTTTTTTTTTTCTTTCCAATATAAAGCAAGTAAAATTTGCAAAGTGAAGATGGATGTGGATGTCCTTGAGCGCATCCACTTCAGGCCAAGAATTTTTTTCCTCTGGGTTAAGACAAACAGACGCCAGGCAGATTTTTTTTGTCTTGATCACACTCCTGCTAGAGAGGGCGAGCAAGCCACGAACTGAAAGCTCACATTCACCTGCAAATGTGGACCAACAAACCAAGCTAAATGAGAGGGGATTATGAAAACACAGAAAAAATGAAACCAGAATAGGCTTAATCTTTTAAAATATATACATATATATTTACTGTCACTCTGAGAATTTGGTTCATTTGATAGCTTGGATAAATATTTATGTACTCTGCATTATGCATTTGAATTTAGTATAAAATCAGTTTAAAATATTCCCAATTGCAACACAGCTGACAAGTTGAATACTGAACAGGATTACTGCTATAAGGTAAAATGTTCTCTTGGTTATGACTTACGTAAAAAATATTCTTATATGTCTTTCCCCAACATCAAATATATCAACTTGTTATCAAAAGCCCAGTTTGGAAGACTTCCATTTTCAAATTATTCCTCTTTTCCAAATAGCCAAATAGAATTAGAGTAAATAAAAAAAATATTACAGCTATTATAATTCCAAACATTAGAGGATAGGAAAATAAAACATTCTCTTGTTCTGAAATAACAATGTGTTATACGAATATGAAGCTTTGCCATTTTTTTTAACTTGCTTCAACACAGGCAATCTCATTTGAGTTTCCTTTAACAAACACTCCATTTTGTAGAAGAGAAAACTGAATCAGCTGCTTACAATTATAAAACTAGGATGGGATGGGCCTGGGGTTAGCATTTTTAATTATTTTTTATTTTAGCATATTACGGGGGTACAAATGTTTAGGTTACATGTATTGCCTTTGCCCCACCCGAGTCAGAGCTTCAAGTGTGTACATCCCCCAGACAGTGCGAAATGCATCCATTAGGTGTTATATACCCATCCCTTCCTCCCCCCTCTCATATGCTCAACACCCAATGAATGTTATTACTATATGTGCACTTAAAGAGCTACAAGTAGAACTACCATTTAATCCGGCTATCCTATTACTGGGCATCTACCCAAAGGAAAAAAAGACATTCTATAAAAATGATATCTGCATTAGAATATTTATAGCAGCACAATTCACAATTGCAAAGATGTGGAAACAATCCAAGTGCCCATCAATACATGAGTGGATCAATGAAATGTAGTATATGTATACCATGGAGTTCTACTTAGCCACAAAAACAATGGTGATCTAGCACCTCTTGTATTATCCTGGATAGAGCTGTAGTCCATTCTACTAAATGAAGTATCCCAAGAATGGAAAAACAAGCACCACATATACTCACCATTAAATTGGTGTTAACTGGTCAACACTTAAGTACACATATAGTATTAGCATTAATTGTCCAATGCACTTCCTAGTCTAGAGGTCTTCTGCCACATCGAACTTTTCCTAGTATTTCCAGAGCATGTTATTTGCAAATTACAAATTTTATGACAAATTAAGATAACAATTTATTGCAAGGACTAAGTTTTTTATTAAAATAACTTCATCATCAAAAACCATGAGATTATATTTCTTATTGTGATAATAAGGTTTAAAAGTTATGTTTTTGCTGTCTTTCCCCTCTTACAATTAGAGAAAAGAGAATGGAATGAAAGAGAAAAAAGTGAGTGAAGAAAGGAGATAAATGCTGGCGAGGATGTGGAGAGATAGGGACACTCTTACGCATGGGGATTCTTTATCCCTTCTTTTTTGCTGTCCAAATCTCCTACCTCATCACTCCATTTGAAGTTCGATTTTATTCTTGGAAATTTTCTCAGTACAACTTAGCTCTCAAATAGTCTATTTTCCTTAATCTCAGTAACATTTTTATGGAGACTTTATAGTTTAATATTGGATTTTGTCATTCTCGTATCATATTTGATAGTATTACATTCGCATAACGTATTTTGCATCATCTTTCCTACCAAATGGGGAACTCTTCAAAAATAGCCATTTGAATTTTGAGGGTCTCATGGGGAGTCAGATAGAAACTCAAGTTGGATAATTTTAGAAGAGATTAATAAAGGAGACTATTTATTTATACAAAGGTGTGGAGAAGATAGAAGGAAACTATTGAGGCAGTATCCTGGTTCATAATGGCGTTATCTTCTCTAGGACCAAAAGGGTGAGTGAATGGAGTAGGTTCCAAAACCCAGAGGCAGAGAGGGCAGTGTGAAGAGGGCCACCTGACAAGAGCTGTGACCCAGCCAGCCTGCAGTGACACCGCCAGGAATAAATTCAGTTGGTCTTCTGTATCTGCAGGTTCTGCACCAGCAGATTCAACAAACTGTGGATTGAAAATACTCAGGGAAAAAAAACAATAAAAATAACATAAATATAAATAAAAAACAATGTAACTATCTATTTAGCATTGACATTGTGTTAGGTATTAGAAGTGATCTAAGAGATGATTAAAAGTATACAGGATTTAAAGTATACAGGATCTAAGAGATGATTTAAAGTATACATAGGTTACATGCAAATACGATACTATTTTGTTATATATAAGGGAGTTAAACATCTGCAATTTTTGGTATCATAGAGAGGCCCTGGAACCAATCCCCTACAGATACCAAGGGACAACTGTACTCATCTGACTCTCCTCTCACCATTTCACCTCTTGCTGAGGCTCCTTATTGGCCAAACCAGAACCAGAAACCAGAGGAGAAGTGAACCTATTAAGGTGATTCATACACATCACCTTTCTGGGGCATAGAGCAGAATGCAAAATGCTGAAGAGTGGATCTGGAAGGGCGATAACCAGTGATAACAAGCGATAACCAACACAAGCATCATACCATTTATCATATTTGTTTTGTTTCCCTCACGTTTCTAGTACATTGTAGAGCTGACAATTTGTAGAACCAAAATGGCAGGACCATAAACACCAAACATTGCACATATCTGCTACAATCACTCACCAAAGAGAATCTTCCTGGATTTTTCCAACACACATTTCACTGGATGATATTTTGATTATTCATCAAAATATTTGGTTGCAGCTAACGAAATATAGAATCATCATTAGAAATATCATTGTTAAAGAATGCAAAGAACAAAACGTTTGAGTATATAGCAGTGACTTGATAAGTGGGTGGCATGTGGCAAGATCTGACTAGGTTGATTCACTATTTCATCTAAAATCAGTTTTACAGCTTCTTGCATTTCAATTATTCCTTAGGAGAGGCCTCTTTTGGTTTGGAAGTTTTGCTTGTCTCCAGAAAAATGTTTTATTTTTATTTTTATATTTCCTGTCATTTAAATTTCAATTAAAGCTACGAAACCCCCACAAAAAGACTTCCTTCCAGCACTCTAGCTCTTTGCCTACTTGTGACAAAATATATTAGGGCTGATCTCAGGCATCTAAGATAGGAAAAACCAATAAAACATTTTCAGTTATGGTTCAAATGGAATTGATTTGAATTAAAGTCTGTTGAACACATAATGGTAAAGAAAACAACTTTTAGCTTGTAAAAACTTCGGGTTTGAAAGATAGTGTAATACTACAGATGAATGACAAAAGACATCTGAACAAGTGCTGTTGAACATCAAAGTCACGTGAAGTGTCAACTGCTTTGGGAGAATATGAAGCACACTTGATTAATTTTATCTTAGGATTAAGTAAAAAAAAAAAAGAAAGAAAGAAAGAGAAGCTCTGCCAGAGATAAGGAGAGAAGAACAGAAATAGCATAGTTGTAGGACATACCCTTTGACCCCAGGATGCTAAAGCTTATTTAAAAATCCCAAGGTTGCTGAAGCTAATGATGGTATTAAATTCGGAGTTGAGTAATGCACTGTAAATTTTATTTATTTGTTCATAGACACACAAATGTTATCTTTTTGATCTTCTTAATTTAATATGTGAAATTGATATTTCGTGGCAGGAAGTTATTAAACATGAGAGAATTACACCGAGAGTGGAAGGATAACTGATAGAAATGATAAGTGACAAGGTATACTGATTTAAATATTCATTGATTTCATTTTAACAAAAATGATTATTTTGATATTACTTCCACTTATTTGGTACATGCATGAGGCAAGGGGGGGGGCAGTTTTTCTTAACACCTTGCTTTGCTTTGTTATGGGCTGCCATTTCCTCTTTTATTAAGCAAATTGTGTCCTCTATCAACTCCTTCTGAATTGGCTTCAGGTCTCTTTCTTCTTAGAAATTAGGGGCACCAAAAAACTAGCCATGTAAATGAGATTTGTTTTCGAATTCCAAATGTCTACCTCTTCTCTGAATAAGAGAGTGCTCATCTCTCAACTTTCACAGTATTCAAAATCAACTCTTGCAACAAATATCAAGTTTTTACTATGTACCAGTTTATAAGCACTGGGGGTAAGAGGTGTGAACATTACAGAAAAAGTCCATATGCCTGACTAGCATACATTAGAATGTCAGGAATCAGGAAATAAACACATAGATGAATGAGATATTTTCAGTGTAATGAAAGAAAATGTGTAATGGTATTTAAGTGTAATGAAGTAAACAGTAGGATTATGTAATAGAGAGTAAGTGTGTGTGTGTGTGTGTGTGTGTGCGTGCGTGCGCACGCACGCAAGCTATTTTAAATTGAGTGGTCTTGGAGGGCCTTTCTGAAGGGGGAATATTTGAGACCTGAATGACAAGTAAGAGGAAGATCAGAGGACAGGATGTTCTAGCCAAATTGAAAAGCAAGTGCAAAGCCCCTAAGTGAAAACATGCTTGCTATGTTCATGGTAAGCAAGAAATGGTTGAATGCCTTTACAGAAAAGCCTACAGTGGTCTTTGATTTGGCACTTGAAAAATCATGTTGGTCTAAATTTGTGTTATTAAATGGTCCCAGGGTATTTAAAAATTAAAAGTTCATTAATAAAAATTCTAATCTGATTATGACTTTTGAAATGGGTTATTTAAATATATTTTGAATTATTTAATTTTCACAAATTAGATCATTCTGTTTTAGTAACAAATTGATCAACTTATGTTTATTGAGCACCCACTGGGTGCCATGTGTATTGTGAGCAGTAGCTGGAAAAAGGAATAATCTCATAAAAAGAAAGTTAATGATATAACATCATGCCTAAGTACAAACGCAACATGAAGTGATAAAGAGGAAAGACGGGTTGCTCATGGATCACAGCGCTCAGGGTGGCTTCTTGGAGGAAATGGAATTTGAAGTGGCAGGAAGCAAGAATTAAGTGGCTAGAGACTGATAGGGTTTGTGGTATTGAACAGAAGTGATGGGAAACAGTGGCATGGTCAAATCCTTCCAGTGCTGCTTATTGCTTTTTTTTTCATATCATGAAGTTGAATTGAGTTTTAAAAAATTTAAAAAATTGATTTTGCATTTGGCATGATCAAAATATATATCTAAAGCATTAGGAAATAGTGAGAAGCTTTTTCCTTACAGGAATGATCTTTTTCTATGATATTTATAATACAACAAGGCTTCCTGGCAGTTCACATGAAAAAAAGTCTAGTCCCCAAGGTGTTAACTTTTTATTTTGATGATGCTCAACTATTGCAATCAAATGAAACAAATATCACCTCATTCATATTGACCAATAAGAGGGACATGATGTAATTGTTGATATTTACCAATTATTAATATTGATAGGTACCAATTGTTAGTATTTACCCCATTTCTTCTACAGTGAAGTAGATGACTTGGGGTTCCTGGGCCCCATACATCACAGCCACATTTTATAGTGTCTTCTAGGTAGTGTTCCTTGAAGGTGAATCAAGGCTATTGATGTATCCAAAGTTGCTAGACGCCTGTCAATGGAACCTGCTTGATCCTGAGGAAGGGTGGCAAGCAAATAAAGAAATGCAGCTCAGTGAGCAGTTAAATGAATGGTATAAATGGACTCTTAGCACCTCATTGACTTTCACTGGTCATTGAGTCAGGTCCATGCTGTTTGTTGGGGGTCAGTTCAGTAACTTTTTCTTCCTTTTATCATCTGCTTAGTGTTTTTCTCTCTTGAGGCCACAGCTGCTGCAGACTGAGATGTTTGTGTGTGTGTGCGCATGTGTGTGCGTGTGCACATGTGTGTATTTTCTTGAGGTCTTAGCATGGTTCTCAAACCTGGATAATCATTATAATTACCTGGGTGTCTTTTACAAAATATGGATAGTTGGCACTCACCCTAAACCATTTAGATAAAGATCTCTGTGCTGGGACCTCGGCACCAATATATATTTTTAAAGCTCCTAGTGCTTCTAAAGTTCTGCAAGTTTTGAGATCCACTGACCTCTCATGGCCAGCAGTGAGAGGACGAATGCCTTAATTTGTATGCGTGCATTTTTGTCAGATGCTTTAAATGAAGTCATTAAGCAAAACGCATTGCCAGAGTTCGAGTCATTGAGTTTAAAATCAAATGAAATGCATTTCTGGGTGATAGAACAGTAAGGACATGAAGAGAACCAGAGTGATGTACACAGGTGTAATACCATTTCTGATGCAGCACTGATGCCAGCCCAAAGAAAGCTAGTGCCCAGGTCACAGCTGCAGAGACGCATTTAAGAAGGATCAGTGACTTCACAATGCCATTACACCAGGTATAACATGGCACTGGCATTCTACAACCTGCCCCTTGATCAAGAGGATGATCCTCATCTGTATAACAGGGCTAATCAGGCTGTACTAACCTGCTTCACATGGGTGCTGAGAGGGTCTGATGAGACAATATTGTTCTGATTCCTTTGTGAAGTAAAGTAAGAATAAAAAAGAAATAATTCACATGTGGAAATCTTTTCTATCATCAAGTGCCATGTAATAGCAAGGACTCATCTTCCTCCTCAGTGCAGCACAGTCACTATGTAGGTTGAGCTCTTTTTCAGACTACTGTAAGTGGTGAAAGCAGTCACAGACAGTATAGAATTTGGACTCAGATGTCAGATTTAACTGTGGCTATGCCTCTTACTTGCTAAGTGACCTTGAGCAACTTCCTTGACTCATCTCAACTTCTGTTTCTCTAAAATGTGGATAATTATAAAGTGCAAGAACTATAGATATTTTGGTTATAAATTCATTCTATGAGTATTTTTTGATTAGCTACTATGGGTCAGGTACTGTTCTAGGCACTAAAGATAAAACTAAGAACAAAACAAAGTCTCTAGCTCTCATGGAACTTACAGGGGTGTAGGGGAGCAGAAACAATAAACAAATCAATAAGCAAAGACATAGTATGCCAGTGGTCAATAGGGCTTTAGAGAAAAAGGAAGCAGTGTAAATAGATAGGAATTCTTGAGGGAATGTAGAGGTATTGAGATTTCTGTATCAGGAAAGCCTCATTGATTAGGTGATATTTGAGAACAGTCCTAAAGGAATTGGGCAGCTGAGTCAGGTAGATATCTGTGGCAAGTTCACTGCAGGCAGAAGACACAGCAAGTACAAAGGCCTTGAGGTGGTATTGTGTGTGGAATGATCGAGAAATATAAGGAGATGAAGTCTGAGTAAGGAGGCCAAGTCACAGAGGCAGCTGTTCCAGAGCTTTAATGTGCATGTAAATCCTCTGGGGGTCTTGTTGAAGTTGGGATTCAGACTCAGTAGGTCTGGGGTTCTGCATTTCTAATCCCTCCCAGGTCCCTAGACCACACTCTGAGTAGCACTTGGTGCAGGGCTTGTAAGCTATTGTGAATAAAAATGTTAACTTTTGTCCTGAGGGAGAAGGGAAACCCTGGGAAGGTTTTGAGCAGACTGGCTTTTTGAAGTAATCACTGGAGCTGCTGTGATAATGAGGTATGGTCAAGAGGCTTGGCTGACTTTGCAGACAGAAAGTCTGGGTTTTGGTCTTAGTGCCACCACTCATTGTGTGTCTTTGGCAAGTTGCTTACACCTCTTTTTCTCCCAACTTTTTGTTTTGAATAATGTTAAATCTGGAGAAAAGGTGAAGGAAAAGTGTAAAAATTACCCTTATACCCTTTACCTAGATTGACCAATTGTTAATATTTGCTATGTTTGCTTTATCTCATAGTCTAAGTACATATTGTTTCTATTACTATATTATCCATTTAAGAGGAAGTTTTTGACATGATCCTTCATCCATAAATATTTCATTATGTGATTTCTAAGAATTAAACTCTTCTATATAGTCAATTATCAAATTTAGAACATTTGACATTAATATAATCATCTAATATAAAATCCCTATTTAAATATAACCAATTTTTCCCCCAAATATCCTTTATCACAATTTTCTTTTTCTGATGTGGGAATCAATCGAGGACACTATATTGCTTTAGTTTTCATGTCACTTTAGTCTTTTGCCCTAGAACAGTTTCCTTTTTTTTTTCCTTTTTCTTTTTTGGTCTTTCATGCTATTGTTATTTTTGAAAAGTCTAGGACAGTTGTTTTGTAGAATGTCATTCAATTAGGATTAAAATTTTTGAATGATTTTTTTCAGGTTATGCATTTTTGTCAAAAGATACTACATAAATGCTGTTGTGTCTTGCTCAGTGTATTGTATCCAGAGGCACTTGAAGTCAGTTTGCTTCATTTTTAGTGATGTTTTGGGTTACTGGGCTAAATTGTTATCCACAAGGATTCTCCACTGCAAAGGTACCAATTCTCCTTTGTGATTAACAAGCCATGCATGGAAAAAAGCTGTCTAAATATTCTTTTCCCCAATAAACTTTTATCTAATCATTTTCTAACCATTAATAATTCTCACCTAAATGAATTATTTCCACAGTGGTTACAAAATGATTTTTCTTTTTTTCCTATGGCAAATTGATTTTTAACTATCATTTTTATTATTTATTCATCATATTTATTATTTGGCATTCTGTAAAGAAGAGCTCACCCTTTACCCCTTTATCTGTCTGTCTGCCTATCATCTGTATTTATCTGTCTATTTATCTATATACTTACTTACTTATTTATTTAGCCATCTATTACTTGTTTCAATATGAATGCTTAGATTATTTTTTTAAAAAAATCACTTGTGTTGTAAACAATTACTGTCATTATTTTGATGCTCGATTTGTTCTAGTTTTGCCAGTGGGAACCCATTTAATCTGGTTTTTGTTTTTGTTTTTTTTTTTAGTTTCTGAGTGCTTCCTTACCTTTTGCCTCATGAAATACTCTGGGTATTTTGGAACACTTTATCTTCCCCGGGACTGGATCAGCAATTTCTCCTAGGAGCCTTGGTTGCTTTTAATGGGGACTTATACTTGTTTAAATACAAGTTTTTTATTTATAAAATGGGATGGCATATAATAACAAAACTCAGAGAATTATTTTAGGGTTAAATGAGAAAACCTATGTAAAATACTTTTGTCTTTTTGTAAAAGCACCTGACACATAGTATATGCTCGCTAAATTGATTTTATTTCAACTATTTCCAAGGTAATATAAATAATGAAAGCATGGCTAGATATTTCAGGGCAAAAATTAGGTTAAATGGATGAAAAAAGTAGATAAAGCTTGAAACTGTGAATTGGAGTGTCCTTTGAGGGAAAGCAAAAGGTTAACAGCTTTTCATAATAGGTCCATAAATATCTACTTTGCCTCTTGATGCATAGATGAGAAACAGTTTCCCATCACATGTAGCATTTTAGCATAAACAGTTACCAATCTTGTGCTTAAGTCCTTATGCAAATAACATAGAAAATAAGTCACTCTCAAGGAAATGAATTCTTAGTTTTGATGATGTGGGAAGAGATTTTACATAAAATTTTCAATCCTAAAGCATTTTATTTAAAATTATTTGCAAAAATTTCTTTAAGAAAGGAGCCTCATTTGGAGAGAGATTGGTCCCATTTAGACCCAGCTATAGAACCAAGTAGCATGAGAATATAATACTAGAGTCTTATGGTGAAGAAGAATTGACATGCTTCACCATTTGTAATTTTCCTAACCATGAACAATCATCCTTTGCTTGAAAGGTTGATTTTCATGTGTGCTAACCCTTTCTTAAAATTACCTTTAAGTTTTCTTTATTATATAAGTAATATATATTCCTTATAGACACATTAGAAAATACAAATAAGAAAAAGAAAAAGAATGCTCATCATTCTACCACCAAAAGGTAACCATAATTAACATTTTGGACAATAGGCTACTTTTCTGTATACTATGCATTTATATGTGTATATATTATTTACATATAACAGGTATGTGCTGATGCTGCAATATTGCATGTAACTTCCTTTTAAAAATAGTATATCAAAAATAGTTTATATCAATAAATATTCTATAGCTTCATTTTTATAGGTATAAAATAGTCAATTATATGGTGGTATAAAAATTATTTAACACCCTGTTGCTGAGCATTCTTTCTAATACTTCCCTATTGAACACAATACCCCTTTGCAGTTTAATTAATTACAACTCCCTTTTCTCTTTTCCACTTGATAGAGAGCTGCTTGAAGACCTGTGACATAGCTTGTTTATCTAAGATTCCCTAGCACCCAGTAGTATGCCTGGATCCATTTGGTGCTCAATAAATCTTTCTTAACAGCATGCATAATCTATAAATATCTCAAGCTCATTCTGTCTTTCGGACTTTGTATTTGTGGTGGGATGCTTGTTAAGGCGGAATCTAAAAATAATTTTAGTAAAAGAAACTGGAAACTGCATTTCCAAGGCAAATAAGAGCATCGCCTGAGAGTAGAGGTTCTCTGAATCTCTTTTAAACCTCTAAGTAACATTTTGGGTATACAAATGGAAGGGAGATGGACACCTATAACTTTTTATGACTTGATAAAATTTGTCTCATGAGACTCCTTGGTAGGCATAGTTGTTCCTTGGGGAGAAGGGAAACATATTTGCATAAGAGCAAGGAGCTCCGTGGGAGTAAAGGTGGTGACAAGCTGTTCATTGTTTTGGTGAGATTGAAAATTACTAGCTCCTCTCTGATTGATCAGAAGAGATGCTCCACACAAGAAAAGTGAGAGTGTTCCTTTTCCACTAGGGTCTAGAAGGTATTAAGGGAGGCCTGGTTCTTACATATCTTGAGGTCAAGGCTTTGAGGCCCTCTGAACTCAGCTGCTTCTGTCTAACAGTTCCACTTTGAGGACAGAAGATAAGCATGTAAATGACATTTTTGAAAAGGCTATAACCTTGAGAGCTTGAGGGGTGGTTCTCTGAGCCCTGTATAAGCATCTAGTCTGGCTATTCTTGTAGTAGTGATAAAGAGAGCCATCTCTGTGGGATAAATTTTCATAGCAACAGCATGTCATAGTGATGGGGCAAATGGAAGCTGAAGCCTCCTACAGAGTTGAGAAAATTCTTGGTCTCTTCTGCCTAATTTGGACTGAGTCAGTGACCACAGTTCTTGCACATGCTAGGGGAGGTGTGCTGGTTTTTAATAGGAGACACCAGAATTCCTGCTAATTTGGACTAGTGGAGTAATGAGTAATTAGAGAAATAAAAGAAACATGAAACATTCATATTCCAAGCTGGCAAAAACACATTGTATTAGAAACAAGTGCTTTCTTATTGTTTTACCCTTCGCCTATTCATGCTATAACCTGTCTCCAAGTGCATCAATCAGCTATTGTTATGTAATAAAACTCAGTGGCTAAAATAATTTTTTTCTTGTCTCTGTAATGTGCCTAATCTAGGCTGGGCTCAGCTGGATACCTCTACTTCAAATTTTGAGTCCAGCCTAGTTTGGCTCCTTGTAGAAAGTTGGGCTCAAGTCTGCTTCACGTGTTCATTCTGGGACCCAGGCTGATAAAGCATCAGCTACTTGGGCTAAGCTCTTCTCAAAGGGATGTTAGAAGTACAAAAGGGCATGCCCTACAATGGGAGCACATTTCAAGCCTCTGTTTGCTAACATTCCATTGATAAAAGCAAGGCACCAGGTCATTTCCAAAATTAAGAGGCATGGGAATACACTTAGTCCCTAATAGAGGAATTGCAAAGTCACATATCAAAGCCTGTGGATATAGGCTGGGGTGAAGAATGGAACCAACAAGTCAATCTATCACTCCAAAGATCATTATCCTCCTCTCTGAGCTTTCCTTTGTCTATTTTCATTCTCACTGAAGTTGCTCTTTTTAAAAGTCATATAACAGGAACTTTATCTTGGGATTTAGCTGAATTTTGTCTTGTGTTGTTTATGTTTCCTAATCTTTTCTCATCAGTTAAATTATAAGCAATTTAATCATGGAGACCATATCTTATGTTTTTATACGTTTCCTGCATCTCCTACAACAGTGGTAAGCATATATATTAAATAACAATAAAAATCTAAATAATATATTTATAGAAGTCACATAAGAAACATTTCCTGGAGAAAGAGAAAGCTTATAACTACTAAGATCTTAATCTAAGATCCTCATAAAAGGTAGGTTACAAGCATATAACTTCTTTTTAAAGAATTTGGCACAAACTAGACTGCCTAGACCTTTCTCAAATAAATACAAATCTGAAAGCAGAAAAAGTTGTATGTTTCTGGGCTACCTACTGCTGTAATATTAACTATTTCTGGTATAATGGCAGGCTGTCTCCTCTATAATCAAGGGAGAATGTACAGATTGACAATTCTTCCAACTATTCAAATGTCTCTTAAAAAATAAAATTGGTGGTAAGTAATAAGCATTTTGCATGCGTTGATTATTTTGACCTGATAGATTTGAAAATTTCTTATGAGCACAGAAAATAAAACCTGCAGCTTATTTTCAAGTAAAAATCTTAGGTACAGCAAATGAAGTTACATTTTTTATTTGTTCATTAATTTGTTTATGCTGTTAGAAAACCACTTTGCAGCAAGTGTGAGGGAGAATACTTATTAGACTAATAACAGCAGAATCATAGAAATGAGGCATGTAGACAAATCTTCCTCTAGAAAATAATGTGGAGTTACAGAAGGTTAAGAATCTGTAAAGATCAATGGATGCCAAGATCTAAAAATAGATAAGCAGCATGGAGGAAAAAAGTGAACAGAAAAAGAAAACACCAAGAAACCGCTATAGTGTTTGGGATGGCTATTTTGTCCTTGCTCCCCATTGCAAATTCCTAAAATTTCATTAAGAGACATTAAGAAATTTCTCTAAATGGATTATTTTTTATTATGCACAGTGTCTAAACTCCTGTGTCTTTCTATTCCACTTTAAAGAGGCACAATCACATATGTATACACACACACACACACACCTTTGACTTATATAACGAAGCACATTGTCAAATTATAAGTGTAACTAATTCAATAAGAACTGTTAAAAGTTCTTAACAGTACTTAGCAGTAAAAGATGAGCAGTAAAAGATGAAGATGGTTGTAACAAGTAATGCTGATTTTTAAGTATAATGCTTCCTATAGCCACATGGACATTTTCTAACTATTATTATTGAAACATCCACACATAATTTGGGAGATAATGCGTCATGCTTTCTTTGCCAGAAATGCAGATGTTTTGATGAGAGTCTTTTTCCTAATTTCCTTTCAGTTGTCAGTGGAGAATCAGGAAACATGTTTACTCTTTATGAAGGCATCTATTTGAAGTGGAACAGGAAGACCATGGCATAAAACTAGGCAGTTTTATTTGTCTATAGACATCTCCATATTTTATCCATCCTATCGCTCAAATCCTGAAGGAATCCCAGAATTCCTGTTCTGTGTTCTAGGAAAATAGGTGAGAATTATAAAAAGCCTATCCTTTTTCTCTTTCCAGTCCTCTGGCATTCATAATATTGTTGGCCCCATCCTGTAACTCATAGCCCATTCTGAAATTGATAAGAAATAGTAACATGTGGTATTTTTTTTACATTAATTTACCCTTTTCTCCCACTTACCAATTATAATTTTGGAGTTATTTTCATATCCTTGCCACATCCAAAGTTAAACAGATCCAATTTCTTGCTTTCGATCTTTGGGAACCTGGATGAGGACTGGGAACTGTACGGCACATTATATTAGTTTACTGGAGTTGCCAAAACAAAGGAACACAGTCTGGGTGGCTGGAACAACAGAAATTTATTTTTTCAGAATTTCAGAGGCTAGAAGTCTGATATCAAGGTGCCAACAGAGTTGGCTTCTTCTGAGGCTTCTCATCTTGTAAATGGTTTTCTCCCTGTGAGTTCACATGGACAGAGACACTAGTCACAAGGACACCAGTCAAATTGGCTTAGGACCCACCCATATGCCCTTATTTTACCTTAATTAGCTCTTTAAAGGCCCTACCTCCAAATACAGCAGTCACATTCTGAGGAAGTGGGAGTTAAGATGTCAACATATGAATTTGAGGGGGGGGGTGGAAATTCAGCCCGTAACACACACTTTACACCAACATGGTATGAGAATCTGTAGGTCACTTTATCTGTAGAGAAAAAAATCTCTATTTCAAGTCCTATTTTTTTCTGAATTGCATTGATATAAATATTTGTGGTTCAGCATATGCTTGGCAAGTCAGAAGTGCCTCAGGGATGCCAAAACATGTTTTAGATATTCCAGCACATTCTGTAGGTAATCCAGTCCTATTGGGCAGACTGCCCAGATTCAAATCTATACTCATGCTGAATAGAGGCTAGATAAGTTCTTTTTCAGCCCTCTACTCTTTACCCATCTGAACTAAGTGAGATGGAATTATTTTGAGGGAAAAAGATTATGAGTAGAAGAATCAAGGAGGAACTCGTCCTTAAACTCTTTCAGCTTTCCTCTAAAGCATTATATATATATATATATATATATATATATATATAGTTTTCCAAAGATCTCTTATTATCACAGTGAGAATGGCATGGCATAATTCCTTTATCATAAAATGTCTCTCCTGGGTGCATTACTACAAATATCTGAGATGTCACATCCTTCTTTTTTCCCCTCCCTCCCTCCTTTTTTTCCTTCCTTCCCTTTTTTTCCTTCCTTCTCCTTTGTCTTTGTCTCTGTCCCTCCCTCCTCTCTCTCTCTCTTTCCTTCACCCTCTAATTCTCTAATTCACATATACACAGAGGCAGGGTCAACCTTAAGTAAACTGATTGCTAATGCAATTCATTTACCAATCATCTCTCCCTGATCACCCCAAGTCATTTGATGAGGACAATGAAGTTAATGAGGACACAGAAATGGAGAAAAGCAGGGAAGGATAGTAATAAGGAAACAAGCACAGGATTGAGGGGGAAGGGGACAGCCCGTGACCTCAGTCAGGGGCATAGTGGAACATGGAAGGAAGGGGAAGAGTGAAGGCTTCTCCCTGTGACCCTCAGTGCATTAGGATACAGCTGATCACATTGCCCAATTGGATTTTCTAACAAAATCTCAGTTGAAGCAAAAATGTTATTGTGAGGATAGTATGTGTATAGGAATGATTATATGGCTTCGGTATGTTATTTCCTTGCTATAAAGAAGAATATATGATTTATTTAGAGAAGTAGCACCAGCCTCACACAGTTTCCACAGGTATGAGGGATAATTTACAAACAAAATATGAGAATCTACCAATGTAGAAAGTATCAAGGTTGTAATGAGAAAGATGTTTTTTTTCCCTAGCAGAATAAAAAGTGCCAGCATGCTGTCACTGGGGATAGCTATGTAGTTGTTTGCAGGTCAAGTTGCTTGGTAAACTTGGTCCAATGCTATTAAGAAGGAATCATAGAAAGCACATTTGTTTTTCTGCTTGATAGCCAGAAGTAATTTTAATAGATTCCTGAGTTTTGTCACCAGGCAAGCCAGGAACATATGGAAATCGTTTTTAGTTGTTAATAATTTTGTTGCTGATGGGAATTGTAAAGAGGATTTATTTTAATCATTTTAGGACTTATTAAAGGGACTGCTGGTAGCTGGGGGCAGGGAGGAATAATTTCTTCAGGTGTGTTCACTAACAGGCCCGTGGGAAAGTGGGATTTTAGCTGTCAGGAGACAACACACACGCTTTGACTGTCCAAATGGCACAGGTGGTGAAGGAGCCTGGGACCCCTGCCAAGATCAGACAGCAAAGCCTGGTGATAGATCAATAAATATTCTAAAACATCTCTCATTGTTCTGAACATTTTCCCAGCAAAGTAAAACATACTAAAGCAGTGTGGGTCCTGGGTTCAGCCTGGGAAGGTTTTTAAGTCCATGATCCTGGGCAAATTACTTCACATTTTTCTGCTTCAATGTCTTTATCTGTAAGAATGGTGATTACCTACAATAACACTTTGAAGGTCAAATAAGATGATATAGGTAAGTCTCACAGCACCAAGCTTGACACTGAGTGTGTGTCCAGGAAATTATAACTGTTCTTAGTAATATTGTTATTGTTATGCTTAAAATCTGTGCCTGCTTCATTATATTAATACATGTTAGAGAAACCGACACTGAGAATATTGAGGAGAGAGTAGGCCTAAGTCCAGAATTTTGACAGTATTTATTGCAAAATAATGGGTTTGCAATTTGGAAAATAGGATATACAACATTTTCTGCATGGGAAAATTCTTAATGTTCTAATTTTCTCAAGTTCTTTTAACTTTTTGAACATAAACTCAAGATACATTCAGTCATGCTTTTGTTTTATTTTGCTTGTACCTTTGCTACTCAATAATATTGTTCCTATCTAAATAAGGGGTTTTGGTATTTTCTTTGGTTATTTTTAAAATGTAAAGTTTATATGACCAGAATGAGCCTTTTTTTTTTTTTAACTTTTATCCAGTCTAGCCATTTCCTAAAATTAAACATCTGTAACCTTTCTATTGAATGAGCAGGGTTCATGGGATGTAATTATAAAGCAACTTTATTTTTGTCTTCCAATATATACCTCCTTAAATTTATTCTACAGTGCTGGTTCTTTTGTTGGCCTTTGATCAAATTTAAGGAAAGTTCCATGATTTTGATGGTCACTTTTGGATAATGAAACAATCTTTAGTCAGTAATTAATCTGTCCCATCTAAATATTAAATTTCATTTGAAGGTAAAGCTTCTCTCTTCTAGTCTGCTTGCTGCAGGCTGGTTGCTACTGGGTGGGTGGAGATTCTAGTTGGCTTGCTCTTTCTTCTTCCTCTTACACATTAACCCCTTTTTCCCCAAAGCAATTTCAGATGACTCTAGGTTTAGAGCTGAGAGAGGCAGAAGGGTGGAAGACAAGAACATTTTTGCTCACCTGCCATTGTTTGGTGATCTAATATCAATGCTCTCTAGATCTGGCAGGTGTTTAAAGCTGAGTTTTTGGAGGGGCACCTTTATGGGTTCATCAGAGACCCCTCTGACTCTTTGCCTTTCTTCATGTCATTGTTGGGGATCTCTCACTTTTAGTTCCTTTGATAGGAGGAAATGTGTCTCTGATTGCCCTTGGCTGGTTATGAACTCCTTCGTTAGCTTGTAGTCATCTGGTGGCACTTTCAACTTCTTTCTATTTTTCCCTTTAGCAAACTCTTATGAACAAGACATTAGATGAAACTACACTAATTCTCTTGTGTGTAGACTGCATGTTTCTCCCAAATTATTGTAGAAATGCACATGGTCCCCAATGAGGCAATCTTTCTTTCACTTCTGTCTTAAAGCAGCCAACTAGCCAGATTCTGGACCCTTATATTACTTAGCGATGAGTCTGACTCTTATCCAATGTGTTCCTCAACCTGCACAAGAAATACATGAAACTTTTCAGGTAGTCTTATAAACTTATACTTCCTTAGGTTTAGGGAAAGCAGTCACAGTAAATCGATTTCTTTCTCTAAAATTTCTCTTCTAATGTCCAACTACTTTTAATCCTTTTATGTCCTTAATTTGGGTTGAGGTTAAGAGTAGAGTGACAGGTTATTTTTCTTTGACTCTTAACTGAGGTGTAACATTCCATCACTCTGGAAAATACAATTATTATGTGGGTGTATCACAAGGCAGGATGCTTTATAATTTTTTTCATTTCTTCTCTTTGGAAAAAGAGACAGGATGCTTTATTCTAAACTTAACTTTTTTTATAACTATGCACTATGCCCTATTCTTTATCTTCTTTAAATTATCTCATATAGAGAAATAAAAATTGAAATATATATGTGTATGTATGTATAATTGTGGTAAGAAAAACTCATAACATAGAATTTACCTTCAACTATTTTTAAATGTTTGGTTCAATAAGGAGATAGGATCTCATGAAAATTCAAGTTTAGTAGCTATAACAATGCGAAGCCTCATGGAGATTATCACTGGAAAGAGAGGTAGGAACAGAAACAGGTCTTGAAAACTTACCTCCATGAGTCTCAATTCCACAGCCACCTTATTAATAAAACTTGAGTGTCCCTAGTCTGCCTGCTTCCTTTTGAACTGATACTTTCTGCTTATTGCCTTCCTCTTTCTCATATATCAGTTTTTAGTATATCATAATTTTGGTTTTCTCACAGTTTCTGGCTCATAATAATTTCTGTTCACTACCTTTATAGTCCTGACAAACTTTTCATAACTCCTGCTCATCCTCACACAGTGAAATTCTGCACTCTCCTGGTATTTCCTGATTTAAACTTTCAAGAGAGGAAATTAGATTGTCTTTGTTTATCTTTTCATATTATGTTGGCACTGCCAGCCAAAGGATTGGCTACCCTTGGGTCAAAATGTGGTCACATATGGCTGTCCCTTGAGCAGAAGCTAGGGGCACTTGGTTCCTAAGAAGGAACCCTGGGTATGGCAGGCAACATGATTAATTTCATGTACTTAATAAAAATATTTTGTGCGTATGCTTAAACAAGAATAGGTCCTTTGCTCTATATTCATTTTTGCAGTCTTCAGCAGAGAATAGGAACTCTTATAGGAAAAGGATGCTAATAAAGCCTCTCTGAGAACAAAGAATTGAAAAATGACTTCTGCATTTCTGATTGTAGTGGATTTTGGAGGTGGGAATTTTCCTGATTTGGGTTCCCGCAACAGCAGACCCTGAGACAAGGGTGCTATTGCAAATAGTTTATTTGAGAGATGAAAACAGGGAACACTGGTAAGGGAAGTAAAAAAATGAGACAGGAGGAAGAAAGCAGTCAATGAAAAGTACATTATTAGAGGGTGACCACTGTGGCTTATTCCACTGGGTGACCCTGAGAAATGTAGAAGGCACATCAGAATTATCACACATGAGGACTGAGGAAGCTGGATGTTTATCCACCAGCTCCCCATCTATCATTGGCTGAGGGCTGCTTCTGGGGATATTGATTCTTTGGCACTTCTGGCTTGCACTGTGCATAGCTTATAGCTCCACTCCCCCCAAAAAGCCCTTAAGCCATGAGTCACAGGGCTTTGCAGTCAGCAGCCTTTAATGTACAGGAGGGAGAGCAGAGGAGCCCTGGGGAGGGCATTGACAGCACGTACCCCAGCACCCCTTCCACTCTCTTCTTTTTTGAATGAAGCCTTTATTCAGGTATTCACCCCTTAGGGTAGGTGGCCCTACCTAAAAGCTTAAGAATAAAACTTGGTTGACCTTAGCCAGTCCTGGAGATTCCTTTCCATTTGGCATAGGTGTGGACATTCAGGGCAGTCTGGCATAAGATGTGAAATGAGATCTGCTGGAGGGCCTCTGGGAATTCCAGAACAGTAATGTATTCAATCTCGACCCTTCATTGAATGTCTACTCAGTATTCCGTGTGATTAAATAGGATGTATGCATAAAACACTTGTTCTATATACTGAAGTGCAAGGGTTGTCTTGAAGAAAAGCACGTGTGCCTTTGGTTCAGCTACCAGCTGAACTAACTACTTTTTCCCCTGAAGACTGTTATTGCTTGAAAGATTGGCAATAAAAATGATGGCTACCTGGACGTGGGTAGTTAGCAACAGTTTCTTAAAAGTGAATGAAATGAACCTGTTACTTCAAGGAAAATGACTGACAGTATTTGTTGCCAATGATAAAATTTGAGCTTTCAAGTAAAATTTTGATTTTTGGAAAAGTTATCTGCCAAGGTGACAGCTTCCCAATACTTACAGACTCTTTTGATGAGATTAGTGGTGATATTAGCACATGTAATTTTTTGATGTTATATAATAAAATGTGTCAGCATTTGGAACATCTGCATAACTCAGTGAAGCAATATTTTCCAAATGAGTGATGTATGATGTTACAAAATCAGGCATAGGTGGAAGATCCATTCACACTATAAGATAGACTAATAGATTCTAATGTAACAGAATAAAAATAAGTTAATTAATATGGTTTCTGTTTCCACATTACAACTAATTTTTAAGAAATTACCATTTGTTGAATTTTGATATAGTGTCAAAAAAGAATATGTACAATTATCTGAAAAGATTTTTAAAATATTCTCCCTTTTCTAACCACATGTCTGGAGAAGGCCGAATTTTCTTCATATATTATACTTCAATTAGAATAGCATATCACAACAGATTGAATGCAGAAGCAGATGTAAAAATCCAGCTGTCTTCTATTAAGCCAGGCATTAAAGAGACTTGCAAAAATGTAATGTCACTCTTCTCACTTAATTTTTTGTTTAAGAATTTTCATAAAAATATGTAATTTATGTTAACATGTAATGGGTATTAATTTTAAATAATAAATATTTTAAAACTTTTACTTTCTTTTTTTTTTTATTGGGGGAAAACTACAAAGCATTTACAGTACAATGTTTACAGTCACAATTTGTAGTGAACTGATTTCCCAAAATATATTACCACTCAAGTTGACTTATCTTGTTACATTCAAAAATCTACTCTGT
>CAUYRT010058130.1:0-11795 GCA_963574885.1 Lepilemur ruficaudatus | reverse complement strand
CCAATTAATTTCTTTCTATTATTAGTAGAGACGGGGTCTCGCTCTTGCTCAGGCTGGTTTCGAACTCCTGACCTTGAGCAATCCGCCCGCCTCAGCCTCCCAGAGTGCTAGGATTACAGGCGTGAGCCACCGCGCCCGGCTAGAAACTGTCTTATTTTTTAAATGACTCACGGTATATAAATTACTCAGTTTTTTCAAACGCCAAAGCCCATGCAAAGCCATGAATTCATTGTATGGTCAGCATTAATTATTGGCACAGTTATTTACAGTTTCACTAATGACAATCTTTGGATTCACAATGGTTTGTTAAATATAAAAGTGAATACATCATTTTTATTGATATTATGAAAAGATATGGTAACAGAATACTAAAATGCTACTTTTTTTAATCTTTCACTTTTCTTCTATAACTCGATACTATGAATTAATTTTCATTTTCAATGTTGGCCTTTGGCAACACTTGAGCTGTGAGAGTCATGGATCTTTGTATAACTCTAATTTTTACTGGTTAGGTAGCCATATGCATAGATAAACAAGGCTCAAAAAGCCCAGGGTGATAATTGACTAAAGGAAGAAAATAATGTGGTCAGGAAGTCTGTTAGGCAAAAGATAATCAAAGGAAAGTTAGATGAAGAAGAAGAGTCTTAGTGGAAGCCTCCCAAAGTTGTATCATGCCTTAGCAAGAAAGTGTTAAAAGTGGATAGAAGGCACTGAAAATAGAAAAATTATTGAAAACTATAAATCTCATTAATTTAACAGTTTTATCTAGGTCTTTCTGATTATAGGCTCTATGAATGATACATATTGATCTGACGTACAGAAGTAGCTGCTATACTTGCACTGTAGTCAGCCTAGTCACTCTCCAGAATATTTAATTTATTCTAATAAGCCTGTTGAATTTAAGTTCTGAGAGTTTAGCCAGAAAATAATTATAAAATTAACAAGTATACAGCTACATTGATCAAAAAAAAGAGAGAAACAAATTAGCAATATCAAGAATGAAAACAGGAAGAATACTACAGAGGGTCAATAAATTATTAAGGAATATTAGGAACAAATTATGGCAATGAATTCCATAAGTTAAATGAAACTAATATGTTCCTAATATTAGGAACAAATTATGGCAATGAATTCCATAAGTTAAATGAAATTGAAAAAGTCAGTGAAAAACAACCAAAAACTGACGCAAGATTAAATGGAAAACCTAAATAGTCTGCATCTATTGGAATTGGTCAACTTTTATTATTAGAAATCTCCCCACAAAGAAAATTCTAGGAACAGATACTTTTACTAGTAAATTTAGAGATCTCATAAAGAATTTATACCAGTCACTCAAAAAAATGCTAGTCTTTCATAAAATAAGTTAACAAAACTGCCTATTCATTGTATGAGACCAGGATAACTATGATACTAAAATATAGAAAAGATATTTTTAAAAAATAAAATTATAGACCAGTTTCTCTCATGAAAATACACTGTAAAAATCTTATACAGTGGTTAGAAAACTGAATCTAGCAAAATATAATAAAGATAATGAATCAAAACAAAGCAGGTTTTAATCCAAGAATACAAGTCTGATTTTACATTAGAAAAATGAATCAGTGTAATTTCATCATATTCATAAGAGAAAGGGAAATAAGCACATGATCATATCAATAGATGCAATAATAGCATTTGCCAACATCTATTTATGATAAAATCACTCCGCACACCAGACATAAAATTGAGCCACTTCACTCTGGTAATGATCATCTATGAAAAAAGTTAGAGCTGATACATCACTTACTGTTTTAACACTAAGAATAAGGAAAAGATACTGTACTATAGTTTTGCAAAGTGTTACCACCAAAGAAAACTAGGTAAGGTGTACACCACATCTCATTTCTTACAACTGCATGTGACTATTCAATTATATTTTTTTTAATAATTAAAAGAAAGCAATTTTGACCCCTACCTCACACAAAAAAATAAAAGTCACTTCCAGGTAGATTATAAACCTAAATGTTAAAAAGTAAAACCATAAAGCCTCTTGAAGATTTAATGGAAAAATATTTTTATGTTCTTAGGGTAGACAACAGTTGCTTTAAAGAAACACCAAGTAATAATCGCAAGGGAAAATATTGAAACATTGGAATTTATTAAAATAAAAGATCTTTTTTGATCAAAAAAGACACTAAGATAATAAAAATAAAAGCCACACAGTGGGAGAAAATATCTGTGGAACATGCACCTGACAAAGATCTTTTATCAGTAATAACACCAAACAATAGAAATATAGTGTGAGCCACATCTCAGTTCTGACCAGCCACATTTCAATTACTTGATAACCATATGCCATTACTATCCACCATATTAAACAGCTTGGATTCAGAACATAAAAATAACTCCCATAAATCACTAAGAAAAGTCAGATAATCCAATCTCAGAGTATATATAAAAGACTGAAATATGCACTCTGAGAAGGGGATATAAAAATAAACAACATAAAATTTAAACCACAATGTGGTGTAACTGTACATCCACACAACTGGCAACAATAAAAATTATGAAAACTACCAACTTTCAGCAAAACTTTGAACCTGCCCTGCTTACAAGAACACAAATTAGCATGTCACTTCAGAAATATTGTGTGGTAGAATTTCATAAAGCTGAATGGACAAATAAGCTGTTATGAAACAATTCCACTCCTAAAGAAATGACTAATGTGAGCTGCAAGACATACATATGGAAAGGTTATTACCAGTATTTATAATTTCCCCGAACTGGACACAACCCATATACCCATTAACTGTAGAATACTTAAATGAGTAGTGATGTGTTTATCTAACTAAACACTAAACAGCAATGAAAAATACATAAAATGTTACTATGCACAATAGCACAATCTTAAATGAAAGAAGCTGGCAAAAAAGGGTATCTATTTTTGATTTCTTTTTATAGAAAGTTCAAAAGTAGGCAAAGCTAATTTATTTTGATATAAACTAGAATAGTAGTTCCAGTTAGGTGGAATAATGACTGGAAAAGGTCATGAAGGAGGATTCTGAGTGGTAGCAGTGCTTTATTTATTGAACCACATGTTGATTACACAGGTGTATTTACTCTGCAAAAATTTATTGAATTATACATGTATGATCTGTGCATATTTTTGTGTCTATGCTGTATTTCAATCAATTTTGCTCACTACACTTAGAGTTTCCTTTTATGTGACTTTAATCAGTTTCTACAATGGCTTCTCTTCTGATATTTCCAGTGGCTCAATTTTCCAAATCACTCTATCCAATGCTGCTGAGACTTACTGTACTGACCTACAATCAAGGCCGTCAGTGTTCAATTAAAACCAACAAAGAGCATAATGGCTAAGCAAAATCAAAATTGTCAAGACCTTATTACTGCAATAAAATATTCTGAGAATTACGTACTGAATTTCCCAGACTGCATGATTGAAATGTTTGCTAATTTTCAAGACAATTTACCAGAAACTGCTGAAGAGGAACTTAAATGAAACTGTGGCTGAAGTTAAATCAAAAGAATCCAATGAACTTCTCAAAGGAAAAGGAGAAAACTCTCCAGCTGGCAAACAGCTCTAACCACATTTGATACTTAAAGAACTCTCAAAACCTAACTTCAATTTATTCTAACATTGACATGCTGGAAAAGCATCTCGCAGATCTCAACAACTTTAAGGAAACTTAAAACATTAGACTGTAGGCAGGGGAAAAGTAGGCACATATTTTTGTGAAAGAATTGAAAATGAATTTTCTTAAGGAACAAACAGCAACTGGTTTTCAAACTCATATTGTAAATCACAGTCACTACCTTATGCTCTAGTGTTTCATTGTAACCACATGTTCTTGTACCCTAATTCTAAGCCATTGCTATTTCAATGGCATATTCATTATGCCATTAAATATTTAACATTCATTAACATCAAGCGATTTTAATCATGCATTCCTTTATTCATTCACTCATCAATTTATTGACGCTGCCTTAGATATAAATTCATGCTAGAATGTATATCATTGTATACATGTGGACAAATATGCACATTTATAAGAGAAATGGAGAAAGGAAATGAGGTACAATGACAGCTAACAACAGGACTAGGAAGCTACATAGTGTTAGAGAAAACCTCACTGACATGAAATTTAAGTCAGGAAATAAAGGATTCCTATGAAGCCATAGGCAAAATTAGGATGGTAGGAGCCAATGGAGAGACAGAATGGGGAAAGGAAGGAAGAATATTCCAAGTAGAGGAAACTGAGACAGGAAAAGAGTTTTGAAATTGAAGAAAAGTCATAATAAAAATACAACAGAGGATGTAGTAAAGAAATTACCTCCCCGCAAAAAAGAACAAAAAGTTGGAAAATGGTCTTAAAACAAACACTAAATATTAATCTATTGAACAATTGTAATTTGTGGTATAACTAGATTGAATAGACAGAGACTTGGAAAATAGAGTGGGAAATTGTTAATGTGCCAAATCCTAATCTTCCATAAAGGGAGACTGTAAGTGTCCAAATCTGATAACTCAAAAAAGCAGCATAAAAGCACAATTTTGAAACATGAAAATAAAATCACAAAAAAAGGTTTGTACATGTCCCAATAAAATAATATTAATGTATTGGATGTGTTTATCAACACTATTCTGTATTATGCCTCAGAATTTATATTCTTTGATTCTTCCAACCTTATGGGCAATGATTTCTATTAATACACTTTTAATAGCTATTGATGGATTTGAATCATAGTTCTGTCACTTATAATTGCATATGTTAGGCAAATTATTTAGCTTCTCTAGCCTCAGTTTACTGATATCATATGTAGTATATTGCTGCTTAACTCATAAAGTAATTGTCAGTAAAAATTAAAAAAAAAAAACAATCAAAACACTATGGTGCCCAGTGTGTGTATGTGTGTGTGTGTGTGGTGTATAAGACTATATATACTTTGATAATTACAATAAAAATAATATTTCCTAGCCTAGTGTTGGGCACATTATGTCAACAACAATAATTTCGAAATTATTTTTAAACACTGGGCATCCCTTGCACATTCGCAAGTAAAATAGAAATATGTTTACTGTCAACATCAAAATTATCAATTTAAAAGTGCTGCTTGTCATAAACACACCTAGTATGATCATAATAATCTGGTCAACCTACTTACTTGGCCTCTTCTTTTATGATGGTCTTACTAAACTTACTAGTTTTATTAGGTTTTTGTAGATTTCTTTAGGATTTTCTACATGGATGATCACGTTGCTGCAAATAGTTTTCTTTCTTTTTTTCTCAGTCTATATGCTTTTTTCTTCTCTTTTTTCTTCCCTTATTATACTGGCTAAAATTTCCAGTACAATGTTGAACAGAGGGGGTGAGAATGGACACATTTACTTGTTATCTATGTTAGGGAGCGTAGACTTTCAACCATTAAGTCTAACGTTAAATATGGTTTTCATAGGTAATGTTTTTAGGCTGATGAAATGTCTATTTCCAGTTCCTTGAAAGTTATTAGTATTATTAATGGATGTTGACATTTTTGTAAATGTTTTTCTGTATCTATTGAGGTGATCATGTGTTTCAGGGTTTTTTTGTCTGTTAATTTGTAGAAGAATGTTGATTTTTGTATGTTGAACTAACCTTACATTCCTTATAATCTACTAGACCATTATGTGTTATTTTTATATACTGCCAGATTTAATCTGGTTATATTATATTAATGATATTTGTGTCTACTTTATGAGAGATGCTGATCTGCACTTTTCTTATAACGTTTTGGTCCAGTTTTTGTATTAAGGTAATTGTGGCTTCACTGACTTAATTGAGAGGTATATTTTCCTTCTCTATATTCTGGAAAAGTTTATATGAAATGGATATTATTGCATCTTTAAATATATAATAAATTCACCATTGACTACATCTAAACCTGATGTGGTTTTTTGTTTGTTTTGTGAAGAGGTATCTTTAAATGTAATCTATTTACTAGACAGAATTTTTTAGATGATCTATATCTCTTAAGATTGGTAGATGGGTTTTTCAAAGAATTTATCTAATTCATCTAAGCTATCAAATTTATTGGTATAACATTGTTCATAATCTGCTATTATTATCTCATAAAGTATGCAAGATTTCCCCTATTTCATTGCTGACATTGGTAATCTGTGTCTTTTCTCTTTTTTCTTGATCAGTCAAACCAGAGGTTTATATATTTTTTTTTCCAGAAAACTAGCTTTTGGTTTCATTTCTTTTCTCTGTTCCTTTTCCCAGTTTTAATTTATGTGATATCTGTTTTTATATTTACATTTATTTTTCCTTTTCTTCTATTTACTTCATGTGTAATTTGTTATTCCATTTTTAGTTTCTTGATAAAACATAGATTATTGTTTTGAGATTGTGTTTTTCCCCTAATATGAGCATTTAATACTATAAATTTCCCTCTAAGCACTATTTTGGAATATCTCACAGTTTCGATATGGTAAATGTGTATTTCTTTGCATTCAATTTAGTTTCTAATTTCTTTTGTGGTTTATTTTTCCGTCCATAATGTATGCTATTATTTAATTTTTAAATATTTGTATATTTACCAGATAATTTTCTGTTATTAATTTCTAGCTTTGTTCTGTATTTTTAGTGAAAATACTTTATGTGTATATATATATATATAATGCATTATATATTACATATACCGTATATAATCTTTAATTATATCGAGACTTGTATTATGGCTCAGAATATGTTCTATTTTGATAAATATTCCATTTACACTTAAAAAGAATGTGCATTCTGGAGGAGCGTGGAGTGTTCTGGATATGGTTGATAGTATCGTTCGGGTCCTCTGTAGTCTTAACTTTGTTTAGTCAATAACAGAGGGGTGTGTGTGGAAGTTTTCACCTATAAATGGATTTGTCCATTTATCTTTCTTTCAGTTACATCAATTTTTTAATGTATTTTGAAGTATTATTCACTACACACACATTTAAGATTGTTATTATTCTTGCATCATTGACCCATTTGTCATTACAAAGTGTCTGTCTTTATTTCTGGTAATATTCCTTGCCATAAAGTTTACTTTGTCTGATAATATAGCTACTCCAATCTTCTTTCGGCTAGTGTTTGCCTGGCATATTTTTCATTCTGCTGTCTTTATATCTTCATATTTAATATTTAATGTGGGTTTCTAGTAGACAATGCCTAGTTGGGTGTTGCTTTCTTATTCAAGCTGAGTCTGACATTATCTGTCTTTTAATTGAGTGTTTTAAATCATTCACATTTAATACAACATAATTATTGATACAGTTGGATATCAACTACTCTGTTGCTACCGTTTTCTAGTTATCCCATCTGTTCTGTATTCCTTTTTTTTTTTCTTTTTCTTCCCTTGTTTTGGATTTTTTTTTTTGGATTGAGTATTTTTTAAAGGATCTATTTAATAGCCATTGTGAGCTTGTATATTTATACTTTGTTTTATTGTCATAGAGGCTGACCTAGGATTTAAAGTATATATGGTGAACTTATCATAAGCTATTTTTAATATATTTATGGTATAACCTCCTTCTCATCTTCTGTGCTATTGCTGTTATACATGCTAATATATCATATGTTAGAAACACAATACATTGTTACTTATTTTTTGTATTAGAAGGTCAAATATTTTCTGAAACTACTAAAATGGGAAAAATTGACTTTTACATTTACCTAATTTTTAGCATTTCTGGCCTCTTCATTTCTTTGTATAGATTTATATTTCCATCTAGTATCATATTCTTTTTGCCTAAAATGGGCATATCTCTTCTTATGTTCTCCCTAGCAAATGTTTTTATCTTTATTTTCTTCAGTTTAAAGGTCTTGAGAATATAACAGATGTGAATTTGGAAAGAGAAATACTTTAAGATATGATAATTAAAGAAATCCACAAATTTGGTAAATTTTCCAAATTCAGACCTGAGTCAAGTCTAACCTTCAATATTATAAATAAATTTTAAAACCAGCAGTATTATAAAAACTACAACAAAAGACAAGCTAAAATAAAACACATCAAGACAATTAAACTAGGGATGATATTGCAATCTTGAAATTAAAGCACAGTTGTTTGCTTTGTATCAGCTTGAACTGGCTGTGTGTGCCTGCTTCTTAGGAGGGCATTTTTGTACATGTTTCTCTGTAGCTATTCTTCATATTAAAGTGAGATCAAATGGAGAGTTTGGAGGCATATCACACAGTGGTTTGTGAGGTTCCCTTAGCACACATTCTAACAACCAAAGCACTTCAGAGAAAATTCCAGGTCAGCCATGATCATCACCTGCCAGGAATGCAGCCCAGTTGTGTTAGAGCCTCAGAGTCTGGACTGGAGCCACTGAAATACAGAAAAATGAAGAAAAAAATATAGCATGGATTTTCAAATTTGTTTTATTGAACTTCAGAGGGCTATAGGTAGAAGGAATATAAAGAAAATCTAGAGATTAGAAGAAAATGAGAGATCAGGGATACATTAAAATGATTTTGACAACTATGTATTTAAGAATGATATGGAATCACTTGTATGGCTCAGGATTATTTGTGGTAACTTATGAAGCTGTGCTTTCAGCAAATACAGAGCTCACCTGATTATACTGGCAAATAAAATGGAGAACTTAAGCGGTAATTTGGTTAATAAAATCTTCAGGAAAGGTCATAATGGATAAACTAGGTGAAAGTTATTTGAGGCATTTGCTTTCCTGCCTCAAGGTTCTCAGCGTTACATCAAAAGAAATGGAAGTAGTTACCAAAAAAATGACCTTGAAAAATCCAAATTAAGATGGTAGATAACATATTCTGAATAATTCAGATAATACACCCCTTCCTCTGTACTGCACATGTACTCATAGCACATTTTGATTTTTTCTTAGTGTGCTATATATTTCCCATTTAAGATTGCAAATTTATTTAGAACTCAGTCCATGTATCCTCGCAATTCCTGCCCACCTACCAAGCACAGTGTTTGTCCTCTTGTAGCATGCTCTCCAAATAATTTATAGCATTGTATTGTTCATTACTGCTCTATAGTATGGCACATCTGAAATACCATTAGCAACATTTAAAAACTAATATGGTCAAAAGCACCTATGATGTTTAGGAGAAAAAATAATGCTATGCATTGGTTGGTTAAACATATTAACTGAGTCCACTATATACAAGACATGATCTTAGAGTTATAATTTTAGATTTGTACAACATATGACTACAACTAGTAGATAGGTTCTTAAACGTCCCCTGATATGTACTTTCTGTTAAGCCTGAAAAGTGTGATTTAAGTGAATCACACTCAAAAAATACTCACTTCAACTCTCAGGATCATTTGTTCAATTTCTCTTCTGTATTCAATGACCTCATTATCCAAGAGGTGGAACTGAAATTTCACTTACTATCTCTTCAGGCTCTTTCCCATATATATGATATAATGCATAATTTAAATGCATGAAGGTATATTATTCTCCTTGAAAGCTTCTGAAGTTGAATATACAAATATTGAAGCATCTTTAAACAATTTGCTTTTAGTGTATCAACACTCAAATTGAAGTAGAAAAAATTTAAGTGGTCAGCTATCTATATATTTTAAGGATACTGAAATGTACTTTTCAAGTGTGGAAAGATGTTCTTTGTCCCATAAAGTGTTTCTCTAACATAAAAGGCTGCTTTTAAGCAATAATTATTTTTTCTCTAGAACAGTCTTAAGAAGTTGCCATAACTTCAGTTCAGGGTCTCGCTTTATAGTTTTGGAAAAGAATGTGACTGGAATATGCAAGTTATATTGATCTTGAGTGATTTCAATGCTTATAGCAAAACACACTTAACCTAATGTGACATAATCTTTTACTGCTAAAACAATTTACTGTGCATGTCACCATAACCAACCCTCAGGGGCAAATAATTAGCAGCTCAGAAGGAAGAGATGATCTACCAAACATAAAAGACTATTTCAAAGAAGTAATCAATTCTCAATAGATTCTAGATTGGATAGGAATAAACAAAGACGTGTTTCCTTTTAGGCTTAAATAAACTTTATACTGAATTCTCAACTTAGTGTTGTATTACACAATATTTATAATGGACTGACATATAAATAAACAACATTTTTTAAAGTATATCCACCTTTTCATTCATTTTGTGTTTTCATTGTTTTCCTGTATAATCAGAGACTGCAAAGTCAATCTGATAGTCCTGAAGTGCATTTTGTATAAATACTTGTACTCCACTTGGCATAATTTTTTTTCTTTTTGCAGACTCATTAAAATGGCCAATGTCACCAAACAGCAAATTTGTCAGGTGCTGCTGTTCTACATAGCAACACATATGACTTGAAATACTAATGTCTTCTAAACCTGCTGTCCCCAACCTCCCACCTGCAGACCTGTATCAGTCCTTGGCCTGTTAGGAGCCAGGCCACACCGCAGTGTGTGAACGGCAGGCAAGCAAACCATCATCTGTTATTTACAGCTGCTCCCCATTGCTCTCATCATCGCATAAGCTCCGCCTCCATCAGATCAGCTGGAGCATTAGATTCTCATGGGAGCGGGATCCCTACTGTAAATTGCGCATGCGAGGGATCCAGGCTGAGCTCCTTATGAGAATTTAATGCCTGGTCATCTGAGGTGGAGCTGAGGCAATGATGCTAACACTGGGGAGCAGCTGCAAATACAGATTATCATTAGCAGAGAGTTTTGACTGCACAATAAATGTAATGCACTTGAATCATCCCAAAACCATCCCCCCAACTCCATGTCCATGGAAAAATTGTCTTCCATGAAACTGGTCCCTGGTGCTAAAAAGTTTCAGGACTGCTGTTCTAAACATTCTGAGTGAGAAGATATAATTCCAAGAAAATACTTTTTCCCAACAATAATGTGATCTAAAAGTTTAGGTCTTTCAAAAAGCATTCAATGTATTAAAGATATCATCAATAGCAAACTGTCAATAAGTGCTTTTTACAGTTTCCCAACATACTTTATTAACCTGCTCAGGCTCCAGTAAGCAAAATACTATGTATAATGCACTATGTATTTGGGGGACACAGAAGTAGAAAATAAAATAGTTCTTTTGATTTTGTAGTCAAAGCATAGTAGGTATAAGATCAATACATACGTATCAAAAGTTAGATATATAATATAACTAATATAAGAGCAATCACTAAGTTCTTAGTATAACAGGAGCTCACAGAAGAGAGATTAGCTTCATCACTAACTACACCAAGTCCTATGATTTGGCTTCAGTATTGACTAATTTTAATACAGAGTGACCATATCCAACCACTGCTTCATATTCTATGTATACATGTACAGAGTCAGGAAAACTGCATAGAGAATTCTCAAAAATACAGAGCTGGTCAACACCTCCAGTATACAGATTTTTCCTTTAATGACACTTCCTCCTATACCTTGCTGTTAATAAATATCATTATGTATAACACCCATTTTTTAAATATTAGAAATCTTTACAAATGTGCCAGATGTACCAGGGTACACCCATCATCCATAGCTTTCTAAAGCCTAGTGTTGGAGTTTTGTTTGTTCTTTTTTAAAAAATCTAAGTAGCAATGACAGTAAGTTAGAACCTCTTGTATTATCCTGGATTAAGCTTCAGCCCATTATTCGAAGTGAGGTGACACAAGACCTGAAGAATGGATTCCACTTGTACTCACCATCAAATTGGTATTGACTGATTAACACTATGGTGCTCAAAGGGTGGGAGTGAACACTGGGGAATTGGGGGGTGGGGGGTAGACCCAAGGCTGAGCGACATGGGGGGGTCACTGTGGAGGGGTGG